>KQ030737.1:4852-32588 GCA_000956045.1 Hirsutella minnesotensis 3608
CAATAGCTTGACTGCTGTAGATTGTGCGCATTTGCTCCTTGCTAAGACGAGATGTGGTAAAAAATCAGCCAGGGGCTGGAGAATGGCCCTCCCCTCGCCTGTTGATAACCTTTGGTAGGAAAAAGCGGGGCATGCTTACTGTTCCAGCAGTTTAGGAGTCTACGCGCGCAAATGTGTTGGTGCGGAGTGCGGGAGAGGAGGGCCAGTGTTTCCTCTAAAGCAACCGTCAAACACTGCACAGTAGTGTGCGTAAGGTTGCACCTACTTCGGAGCAAAGCGTCCCACTTCCCTTTTTACCGTGAGATCTCGAGTGTTCTGGGGCCACTCTCTATTGAAAGGACTTCTTCCGATATCTGTTGTCAAGGTTTGCGTGGGCAGTTTTCCCATGTCTGAGACTCTCAAAATAGGACTCCAAAACAACTTTCACAAGCATCTCATGGTCACGAAGTACTCCTTGTTGCTCACAACTGAAGGCCCTGCAATGTTCGGAACCAAGCTTTAGCTCATCGAGTTTTGTACTGTACAACAGCAAGGTGACACGCGGAAATACTTAGACATCCTCATAGTGAGCATGCGCGCATTCGGAAGCCGTGTGCAACATTAAAAGGGGATATCTTCGCACGCCCCGTTGCATGGCCCTGATATGAAATCACTCTTCCGATTCACGTATCACGGTAGAATCTGCTCATTTACTCGCGAACCTGAACCTCATTTCCCGAATCAACGCGTATCATGTCATTACTACAATATACCGCACAAGTAGAATGGGTCGCAGTCAGATGCCTAGCTGCCATCACATGGGCAGCGGCTGTGGCGTTGTCCATTTTCGGTGCTGTTTCTAAAACCGGTGATGCTTACACAGGTCGGATATGGTCTCAACTTGCATCCAGAACAACGGCTTTCACACTTGATCAATCCACGACCTGTGCTTATTGGTATTTCTCTATACTTACATCAGTGCTCATAAACTCATACATTTCTTAGGATCGTGACTTTTACACTTCAATTCTGCTTCATAGTGAGCCTCTTTCACAATAAATCTCGGCTTACCTCTGCGGATCGATGCGTATGCAACTACTTCAGCCTCAATAATATCCTACACTGCGCTTCCATCATATTCTTTCTTGAGTCCGGTTTTATCGTTGCCGAAATTGTTCTGGCAATCAACTTTCTCAACTTAACGATTCTCCATGTTCGACACCCTAACCTGCCAATATTGGAGCATGCGGCTTCTGTTTCTAGCCCTCTGGCCTGGACTTGCGTGGCTTTGTACTGGAACGGCGCTTTGATGACGTCCTTCAGCTTCACTACCTTTATCGTCAGTAACTCATTAATCTGGGCTCTCCTACTCTATGGACTCCTTCTCCTTATCGCCTATGATGTAAGTGTCTGCACAAGCCGCGCGATGAGATTTCACTGACCAGAATAAGGATTATACTTTGTGTTACTTCTTAAGTATCCTCCTGGCTGGAATCGGTATTACTCAAGTAGCAGACAAACACAATGTCCTTCAATGGGCTTTTCCCTTCGCGATCATGACCATTCTCTTCATATCAGCTACGACAATGGCACTGCTGGAATGGCGACAAACTAGGAAACGAGAAAGCACCCTGAGGCATATCAAAGGCAGTGATGCCGAGGTCCAGGCGACACACTAAGTAGAGAGCGCGACGTTCTAGATTTGAAGACGCTTGGACGAAGCCATCAGCTTAAGGCGATATCGCAGTGAGTGGGCTAGTTAGCGATCAAATTTTCGACCGCTGTCACAATTAGCTGTAATATGCCCATTACCTCAAGGACAGGGGACTGTACTGCGGGCTGTAGTGCTTAGTTACAAACTCATTCGATATAATGCACATCCTGCCTATTATAGAATTAATGCTTGAGTGCGAAGAGTACAGAAGATGAGAGAGACCTGCCAAAGTTGCGGGAGGCTGGCATTTCGGGGCAAACGCGACTGGCTGGGGAGCAGAAGATGGGAAGAAAATCTTTACTCAAGATCTGTCCGAATGCTCATACATAATTGGAGAAATACCAAGGCTTACATGTGGCCATTCTCCCAATGGCAGGAAACCCCATCACACAACGAAGTTCTCCTTCTTACAAAAGGAGACACTGCCGTTTACACAGTACAATACGACAATATCCAATACCATACAATACAATATGGCCGCCAGCATATTATGAGCTCTTGGTACTGCCAATTTATTGTTGGTATTGCCTAGGGATCTTTCTTCGTCTGCTAGTTCAATTCACTTCAGTTCAGTGTATTTTCCGTCCAACAGCCATTGGATGCTCAGGTCCCCCCGAGGGAGCACAGGACGTGCGAGGTAGTGGCTATCTACATGCTACATATCATGTACATCATCCACTATCCAGCATTTTATCGGCTCAGAGGCACTCATGATAAGCCCGTTATCCGTGAGCGGGACGTCAGCGAGACGTCTGACGGTAATGGGAATCGCTATTAGTAGGGGCCTTGCAAGCCACGAGGGCCTCAACAAGCACCTGGTCACGAGACCGTGGTGCCTGTCGAGGTCAACATGTATGAGGGGACTTTGGAGGAAAACGTGGGGAAAGAGAAGGGAACGGTGGTTGTCTAGTGGCGTGAGCAGATTCCTCCAAAGAAGGAGCTTGCTTTCGCCAGTTCGACAAATTTTTCAAACTCTTTGCCGATGGCGCGATAGATGGCTTCAGTCGGCGACGGCGCGAGCCTCACACGATGCCACGGCGCCACCTTCCCGTAATAGAAGACGCGCGTTGGGTCTCTACGTCGGTCACACGAGCATGTCAGTCGCGCGTCGTCGTGGTCTAATCTTTCATGATAATCAGCGAAATCCCCATGGTGGGTTCTTGCTGCAAGTAAGGGATGGAGCAGGGGCCGAGAAAGCGCCAATTCTGGCGGGCAGCCAGTTGTTGCCGTGAGGTCTAAGAGATAAGAGGCTTGCCACCAAGCCTTGAAAGCTACTTTTGGCCGCTGTCGCGCTAAGCTGCATAAATGCGGAGGCGCGTTGGCGGGTTCCGGCAGCGAAGCTCCTGCTTTTGCCAGGCAGCATCAGCCTCCCTCCTCTTTACCTGGGATGTCAATATAGCTGGGAATCCAGCGATTCTCCATGGCTCCGTGTTTTTGCGTCAGAGATTGAACTCAAGGAAGACCTTAATTAAGAGTTGCTTGGCTTGCCCCGCAAGCAAGTTGCGGTTGCGAGATTGTCAAGACAGATGACCATGCAATCAGTTTCCGAAAGGCTCAATGCAGCCCTTAGTCCCTCCAGCGCACCCTTACGTAGCTTCGGCGTCAAAAACTTCAGCAGGCCCAAGACGGCCCTTACCGCTTAAGACGGTGGAGCCGTGCCGATGAACATCAAAGCCAAGTACGACGTGACCTTCGGCAGAACAGAACCCGTCGGAGTAGACGACCAGAGTTCGGGGCGATAGTGCCCCCAGCGGCCAATCGCGAAGTTTATTCGCCGTCTCATTCTTCGATGCATTCTGCAGAGGCGCAATTTGCTCCTCGGCAAATCCGCGCTGCAGTAAGGCAGGCCTTTGGCAGCTTGACAGCAATACATTGGCACGCCGCAGCAGCCTAGTACGGAATGCCTGAGGGGGTTTTTGGTACTTCGTCTTGATCATTTCATTCACGGCGGGAGATTTGGGTTGCAATGTGTGCTTCATCAGCGGATGAGCTTCGTCGAGAGCTTTAAGAGGCGCAGCAAAGGCCAACCGACGCGCGTCCAGCAGTCAAGGGACGGGTGGTATACCCGCCTCTCGATGCAGAACATTCGTCGGTGTCGTCCTCCACCCAGGCAGATTGCCCGAAGAGACATGAAGAGTGCCTTGCTCATCTTCTGGACTAGGTGACTGATGCCCGATGGCCCCTCATTGGCTGGCTTAGTCCAGCGCGGGCACGTCGGGTCAGAGTACCAAGCGTCCGACGCGTAGAGTAACACCGGGATGACGCAAGCGCGGACAGCTCGCCGCACAGCACTTGGCAGAGGCCCATGCTTGATATTTGTCATTCTCCTGATATGCAAGGCCCCAGCTTTCGCCTTGGCTGTCCACTTCCCGACGTGTATCTTGGAGGAGAGAGTGCTGTCGAGCCAGACGCCAAGCCAACGCATTGCTTGATCTGGGCGTTTCTGCCTTGTATCTCGTCATGTAGCACTGGCGGCGCCGTCTGGGGCTTCGTTCAGGAGAAATGCATCACTACTGTCTTGTCGGGGTCGAAGGAGATCCCGTTAGCAGCGTTTCACGAAAGAAGCTCACGTACATGGGGAGATGCTTTGATGGACACCTCTTCAAGGCTATCGCCGACGCACAGAATGGCAGTGTCGGTCGCGTAACCGAAACGGCTTTCTTAGTTGCCCAGGCGGCAGATCGGTTCCGTGTACAGTAGGAAGAGAGTCGGCGAGACTGGCGATCCCTCCGGTAGGCCGCACTGCTGGGGCGATGAATCCGTCACAATGTCTTGATAGCAGATGCGTGCGGATTTGTCTTGCATGAACGAGCCGGCCCAGCGTGCAAGGTTCGGAGGCCACCCTTGCTCTCGCAGACGGAGGATCAATCGATTGCGCAGGACCGTGTCGAAAGCCCCCTGAATATCTAGGGTCACCAACTTAGCGACCTGTTTACGAGCAAAAGCCTCCTCAATGTCATGAACCAAGCAGGCCACAAGGTTTACGGCTGACCTCTTGGGAAGCGCGCCGATTTGTTGTGGGTGCAGTACGCCGAAGTGAACAGAGGCCCACGCTAGGCGCCGTGCAATGAGCTGCTCGAGACCCTTGCCAAGACAGGACAAGAGGGAGTTTGGGCGCCAGGCGCGTGTCGAAGAAATATCCCTGCGTCCTGGCTTGGCAAGCATGACCACTTCCGCTTCTCGGAAGGGCTTAGGATGATGGCCAATGGTGAAGCAGCCTTGATACAGCTTGTGAACAAGGCTTCCGATTGCATGCCATACAGCGCGGAGCATGCGCACCGTGATGTTATCCGAGCCCGGAGACGTGTTCGCTGTGCACAGGGTAGTGTCGCGGGTCTGCTCAAGGGAGATCTGGTCGATGAGTTCTATTGTCTTCCTCGTATCCGCAGGAATCCATGGGTCCTGAATGTCATCGCTTGCGGTACGCCTTTCAAGAGTGTCTTGTCGTAGGGCGGTGCATACACACGACCGCCAGCTTGCAGGGGCGGAGCTTGAAACGGACCCAGAAAATTCAGCCAGCGTACCGCCCTGAAGACGGACTCGCTGTCTGTGAAGCTGTCGATCAAGTCGCGCCAGTTATAGCGTTTGGCTCGGCGCACTACGTTGTGGAACTCCCCTTTGGCTAGTTGTACTTCACGGTCGAAGCCGAGAGGATACACTCTCCTCCACGCGCGATAGTTGGCCGCAGCCTTGATGCACTCCTCGGCCCACCACAATACGCCTTGTGTGGTCTTGCGGACGGGTTGGTCAGCAGCCCTGGCTGCACACCCGAGAAGGTTCACGACTGTAGCCTGCAGGCTGCCATTCATTCATGCTGAGCAGCCGGCTTTTCTCGACTTGGTCCAGTACAGTTGCCCGGCTGCGAATGATCTTCTTCCGATATCTGGGGACATCGTTCGAAGCGATTTGTAAAGAGGCTACAATGTCAAACAGGAGTTTGTCAGACGTGCATTACACAATGCTCTCTCGTTAATACACACTGTCCCAAGCAACTGAATCTGGGCGTGATAGGATCCACGGTTCAGTTTGTCACCGAGAATCACGATCTGCTGTCCTTCGAGGATAGGATCAAAGAATATCAAGGACGGCACAGTGGCGAGAATATGTCGGAAGCCATCATGAATTTCGGGCGAGAGTATGGAATAGCCTCCAAGGTCGGGTACTTCGTGATGGATAAAGCCTCCAACATGAACGTGATGATCGAAAAAGTCAGCGACGGTTTGGAACTTGAGGTTCACGTTTGCTACGATCCTCTCCAGCATCGACTTCGCTATTCGGCCACATCATCAATCTGGCGTTAATATGATTTTTCATTGGTAGCGTCCGCGCACAAGCAGGTCCTACCACGGTCCATCCGAAAGCAAGATCGAAAAGTGGCGCGCAAGAGACGCGATAGGAAACTGCACAATGTCATTGTCTTCGTTACATGGACTGGATCATCTTGCCGGTAATTCACAAACTCACCTAGCCTTCCATGAAGTCACGATTGCCAACGAAAGCTTTGAATAGCTCCATTTCTGACTTGCTGCCTTCCATGGGTTACCTTTTGCACCATATCGAAGCCGCCCAAAATGCGACAAATATACCTCACCTAGCTACGATGATGGAGACGGCACGGGCAAAACTGGCTGACTATTACGAGCTCACAGAAAACTCACCTGTCTATTCGGCAGTCTATTCGGCAGTGACAGTCTTGAGTATTTCCCTCAATTGGACGTATATAGAAAAACCTAGGAAGACAGGCTGGATTGGATTGAGAGGGCGAAAGTTTGCGTTGAACGGCTATGGAGAAGCGAATACAAACCGGCCTCGCAGTGCTGCAAAACCAGAACAAATATCAAAACACAAGACAGCCGAACCGGTACAAGATGTAAATAAAGGAGCAGAAAGCCGCCAATTTTAGTAAGATGAATGTGTACTGTCGCGAACCTGTCATGATGGTGTCGGATCCACTCAAGTGGTGGCTGGATCCAGCGAAGCGGCGACGCTTTCCTGGCCGTTTTATTATGGCTATAGACATTTTGTCAATCGCACAAATGTCGGCGGAAACAAAACGGCTCTTCTCTATCGCCAACTCACTGATCAACGAGGTTCTATGAACGTCTACATACTCAACCTTCTGGAATGCCCACAGAGGAAAGATGCCAGCCATTGAAATGGATTACGGGTTCTTATAGGTGCATCTCAGTGTCGATGCGCGGACGGCAACCACGACACAGTCGAACGCGTCAGCTCTGAAGGCTAAGACTGCGATGGCTCGGATGGAGTCAGCACCGGGCCCGAAATATTGACTGGTTCGAAAGGCTCAGCCGCTCGACGAGCTCAAACACTTAATCATCAATTATATCTGAAGCTCATTTCAGGACGACGACTGCTCGCACTTTGAATTGCTCCAGAGGCGTCACTTTTCGTGACCCGCCTGGGCAACTGACAGATCCCCCGCCAAACCAGCGCTCCCCCTCAACCATGTACCAAAGTACCCCGCCAGGTCGGCCCCGTTTGACAGGCTCGTTAGCGGCGCGCGGCTCAACTTCGGCGGCTTTTTCATGCCCTCACGTGCGGCGAGCCCTAGAACTTTTCCCGCCCACACGATTTCGCTAAACATTACCCGGACGTGATCGCCGACGACCCAAGACAGCCTCACCCATCTGCCACGCCCAGCACAACACCGGCAGGATGAAGTACATTCATTCTCAAGAGCTCCTCGAGATCCCCGAGGGTGGTACGTTTTTCTCCTCCTCCTGTGCGGCTCCATCCAACGCCCGCAAGCCTCGCGCTCGAACCCATGCCCGGAATTTTTCCCTCGCAGCCAGCAGACACGACACAGGCCGGCAATTTCACGAGACAAACGACGGGACGCAACTGCGGCGAAACGAACACGATTGGGCGACATTGGGAAATCGACGCGAGGCTTGACGGCGCTGCAGGGGCGCATCGGAAGCTCTTTGATGGGAGGGGCAAGAGTCACTGACTGAATTGATTTGTATAGTCAAGGTTGGCATCAAGACGCGGATCGTGACCGTCGAGGGTCCCCGAGGTACGAAGCGGCAGGAAACACAAACCCGATGAACCGAAAGGACGTGCTCTCTAACGACGCGGAATCTGTGCAGGCAAGCTGGTCAAGGACCTGGGTCACTTGTCCGTCAACTTCGGCCACCCCAAGAAGAACACCATCTCTATCGAGATCCACCACGGCTCCCGCAAGGATGTCGCCACGCTGCGGACGGTCCGGTCCATCATCTCAAACATGGTGATTGGCGTCACCAAGGGCTTCAAGTACAAGATGCGCTACGTCTACGCCCATTTTCCCATCAACGTCAACGTCGACAAGAACAATGAGACGGGCCTGTTCGAGGTCGAGATCCGCAACTTCATTGGCGAGAAGATTGTCCGCCGGGTCATCATGCAGGAGGGCGTCGACGTTGAGATTTCAAAGAACCAGAAGGACGAGCTGGTCCTGCTGGGCAACTCCCTCGAGAACGTTTCCCAAAGTGCCGCCGACATTCAGCAGATCTGCAAGGTCCGCAACAAGGATATCCGAAAGGTTCGTCGCCGGCCCGCCCCCATTCCCTCGACCGGGTCGACTTTTTGCACTCGAACCAGGGAGAGGGCAAGCCACATGAAAGTCCACGGATTGCTAACTCCGTACCCTAGTTCCTCGACGGTCTGTACGTTTCCGAGAAGGGCAACATTATCGAAGAGTAGACGAGGGCACGGATCAGCTTGTTTCTTTGCGTTTCTGGGTCTCGGGAGTGGCGACGGTTGAACCATTTGCATGTCACGTAGCAAAGGGCTACAAAAGAAACTATTCAAAAGTAAAAGTGAAGAGCTTCACAGCCCTCACCGGCCACGTTCGTGCTGCTGCGCAATCAACGCGACGATACACGAAGACGGATCAGGTCTGGGGCGGTCAAGCCCTGGCGAGGCTGCAACGGGAAGGCGTCTGTCTGGCACAATGGCCATCTTGATTACACGGACGAGGCCAGGTACATGCACAAAGCTACCTGCTAATCCAGTCTATCGCAACAAAGAATTTCATGAAAGCCCTGAGCCTGAATCTCTCAAAGCCATGCCGTCTCCTGCCAAATCATGTTGGGCGGTGCAGTTCTCTCATCTTGTTCATGATTCATCCCGCAGTTCCTGCACTATTCCGTCGTGAATTTCGTTTTCGGGGTCTCCTCTCATTATCATGAAGCGGGATCGAAATTTCCCGTCTTTCCTCGGCCGTTTATACAAGAGACGCGAGCCGTTAAAATGAAAAAAGAACAATGAAGGTCTTGATGACCTCCGCCTGTACTTGTCATGCAACCCTGGAACTCCAGAAGAGCTCGTCTGTACTTTGGTGCAGCGAGCAAAAGACGCCGAAAATATGCATCAGAGCAGCTCAAGCGAGGACATTGTGCTGCACAATCCGGCCGCGAAGGGTGGGCACCATGTCCAGGACCGTAGTCTCGGCCGAGCAGCACTTCTAGGGCCGTCTTGAGGACCGGGAGTAGTGGGACCGGGGAGGCCGGCTGTCTCCCGTCCGCCGGGTGTAAGCGGTCCGGCGACCGGAGCTCGAGCTGCCTATGGAGAGGGTCAGACCAACCGCACGACCAAGAATGAGGAAGGGAAAGGCAATTTCCAAAAAGAAAAAAATTACGTCACAGGGTGACTTACTCGGGCTCGTCGTGACGTCGGAATAAGTGTAGTAAGAGTCGCTGTATCGAGACGACATGACCTTGCGGGGTGGCTCGCGCTTGTTCTTCTTGAGGTTGAGAAGCGCCAAAATTGTGCCCGCGGCGCCGGCAATGGCCAGCCAAGCGCCACCACCCGACTTCTTTTCGGGGCGATCGACAGCGGACGCGGGACGCCCGCCAAACCACCCCGAGTGACGGTCCTTGCGGGAGTAGGCCGACGGGACGCGGCTGCCATGGCGCGAGTAGCGCTCCTCGTAGACGTCGACGCGCTCCGTCTTCTTGTGCTTGCGGCCAAAGATAGCGGCCCACAGGCCGCGGGCGATGCAGCAGAAGCATAGCAGCAGCAGCAAGGCGACACCGGCAAGAGTGCCAATGACGATGCCCGCAATGGCGCCGGCGCTGAGGCCTCCGCCGTTGGTGCCGCCGTCCGCGCCAATGGCCTGGCCCTCACCGGTGTGCGTGGCCTGCGCAGCCGTCTCGGCAGGGGGGCCGGGGCCGAGGATCAAGTGCGGGGGGCCGACTTTTAGGCCCCCCTAGTATTAGAGCCCTCTTGGTGGCCGAGTCCAGAGTCGTACGAGGCCAACGCTTTACATACCTCTTTTCCCGTGAATTTTTACGTCAGCCAAAAAAGGAAGGACACGCCCCGTAGCTTCGAGAGACTTGAAGGTCTCAAAACTGTTCGCTTTTCGTTGTGCGAATCCAGGTACTTCTGTATCTCCTCATCAATGCGACGACGATGTTGCTTCTCACTTGGTGGTTGTGGATGCTCTGAGGGCTTCTTGGTTATTTTATCTAAATCATGCAGGCAAAGGCCACTGTGTATTTGACGCTAGTTCAATGGTCTCCCATCACTTTCTCCTTGGCTAACCCGGCTTAGTCGTTCCTCGCCTCAAGCAAATTGACAGTCAGAAGCAGCATCAATCTCCTGACCCTCTTAATCAGATTTAATTGAGAGATTTTCCCCGAAAGTAGCATATTCTGTGCCTCTGGCCTCTCCATATGCTCAATTTGTCAAGCTTGAGGTACACACGCTTGTTATCAAAGCGATGCATCAACTGCGTTATACAAACCACCTCGATTTCTTGGGGTGCCCCACCAATGAAAGTTCCATGATGTACCGTATCGACACTGACGTGGAGCAAGCGTTTGCGACCTTTGCCATTATGAGATGATTAAGTAGTAGCAACGCATACAAACCGGAGGCTTTAAACCGAGCCATCGCCATACGAACTTTTGCCAGGTGTTACTCCCGCGTCACAATGCATTTCCCAGTCGAAATCTGCGAGATGATTCTACGGCTCCTTTCAAAACCGGACTTGGCATCCTTGAGTCGATGCAGTAAATCTTATAATCGGCTAGCTATATCCCATTTGTATCACGATATCTCGATTCGGCTACAGGCAGGTGAAGTCGACATGCAAGCTCTGGCGTTGCTGCGTACTCTCTGCTCGAATGTGGAAGTTCGCCATTACATCCGTCGGATAGAAGCACGTACTTCACATGCGCCTATCTTGATCTCGAACCAGTCGAGAATCCTCGGCATGCTATTGTCCACTTTCACCGACTCATTCCGCATAAAGCATTTCGCATGGGAAATAGGCTCACTCTACGCTGAAACGGTTTTCCCTTCCCTCATTACACTAGAGTGCCGCAGGCTGTCCTGCAATATGGATCTCAGCTGGATCAAATGGCATCTCGCGCATTGCCGGATACGGAGATTGTGTCTCTCCTTGTCCTTCCGAATATCGGGAGATACCGGTAAATGGCTCTGGAACGGCATCGCCATGCCGTCTGTCGAGGACTTGTGTCTCGAATACATGGATATATCTGAGCTCGATCCATCAAAGCTTGGGGATCTCAAGGGGTTGGAGCTCAATCTATGCTCAGGAACACTTTTGTTTCTTGAGCGCTGGATGGCTGTCGATAGAGCAAATCAGCTGAGTTCTCTTAAGATCGCAGCTAATTTACCACCAGCATTCTTGAGGGTTTTGATAGACTTTATCTCCCAGAGGACCAGTTTACGTCAGCTAGCCCTTCGGATGGGCGGTACTAGGGAGGTGCTTAGCATCGAGTCCCTCATCCCTCATGCTGCTACCTTGGAGTACTTGGTCCTTGACTTTAGGCACGTCATCACCGAGGTACATACAACGATCAAATACACACTACGAGACTTTGAGGGTATCATGAGACATTTTTCCTCTTTGAAAGGTGTTGGAATCCCATTAGACTTCAGAGATTTCCAGTCTGTGCGATACCGCAGGGCGAAGTATCAGGTGCGTACACATTCCGTATTCAGTCCATTCCCAAAATTTTCTCTCCTCATTAGAAGAGGCTTACAACCCCTATTAACGCCCCAAAGCCGTGCCCTATGCCGCACCGACAGCTCGGCATAATCCATCTTCGGGGGACTTCTGTGCCATTCAAGCGATCACTGCTTGACGCTAGGCACATCGCTCGACCATATCGGCACATAAACAACTTCAGAGTTTTGCTTGATCACGGTCATCGCTTGCGCAAAGTAGTTTTCGATGGCAAAGACCACAGAGTCACTATGGCTACGGACGACGATAGAAATCACTTGGACTGTGATTTGAGTGGATTTTTCTAGACATTGTCTTTCGGAAAAGCCAGTCTCCTTGATCCGCTACACTTGGAAGTCTTGAAGGGTGCTGCCATCGCTTTGCCGTTCAGCGCAACGGGTTATTAATTAGGAGCAGCGAAGAACCCTCTGGAACAAGCCGAGGTCTTCGACGAAAGTAGCGTTGACTATGGAAAGGGTCAGGGCCGTAGAGAGCCCACCAGAAACTAATCATAACGGCGTCTGTCTGAATAACCTCGCAACCGCGGCGCGCCTATATGGAGGGGATCTTTCTTGGGTTTAAGTCTTCGGCGCCAAACCCCAGGTAATGAAGACGCAGAAGTCTTTGGTAAGGTCGAAACCTCTCTTGCTCAACCCGCTAGCGCCCTCCCAACTCTCAGCTCTCTATAATCGCGTTCATCATAACGCGACTCCACTAGACGCCCTGACTACCTTGATCAGAACCAGGAGATTCCGGATGCCAATTCCATCGATTAAGCCCTGAATTCAGAGGATTTCCGGAAGATAGATCAGATCTGCAATGGGTAAAAACAACATCTCAGTATAGTTGCGATGCTCATGACGCGTACTCTAAAGGGATATTTCAGTCCAGTAGGGCCGCGAATCAGTCTAAAAGGAGATATGGAGAGCTTGACAGTCAAATAATCTTAAAATGTGACAATATTGTTTTTCTGTCACGCGCCTGAAGTGCTTGGCCGGAGTGGACGGCTGGACGATTCCGAATATGGCTGGGTTGGACAATCTACATTGAAACACGAGGCTGGATAGCCACGTGCGGGTATAAAAGTGTGATCTTGCAGCATTGTGAGAGCTCGTCAGAGATCAACAATTGTATCATTTTGGTTCCCGTTCTTCACTCTCTGTTATTGTGATTGTGCGCCTTACAGTTTCTCGTATCGTGTGCTGTGCCCGGCTTGGTGGACCCGGTTGTACCGGGTCCGGTGGATCATGCACGGGTGGCAGCACTGGCCCCCCGGCGAGACTACTCTGTTAGAGGCGATATAAGCTCGCACTCGAGGCTTCGCCTCGAATTCAGCTTCCTTTCCTCCTTAGCTCTTGATAGACAACACATAGGCACCTGCTTGTTGAACAAACTCCGGGCCAGCCCCTTACATCTCGAAAGATTACAAGATATTAAATGACATTGTTCGTACCTTGGAATGCAAGAGGCTACCCAGGAATAACAAGAGCGAGTTCGGCATGGCATTCATCTCCGTAAACCCTAAAGGAAGTCCAGTGCAACAGATCATGATCGGAGTACATACCCATCTATTGGACAAGGCAGATCTTAAGTTACTTAAAAGCAAACCAAAAAAAAAAAAAGAAGAGAAGCAGGAGAACAAGTGACATCACCCTCGCCAACGTGCTCCGGCACGTTACTCATGATGAATAGTATTTCAGAGCATTGCTGCACTGTGTTTGCTTTCCTGCACCTGTATTTTTCCCTTATTAGTCTCTCATCGCACCGAAGGTTCGCCGGTAAAACAAAACTTCCAAGCTACAGAGCATGTGTCTATCTTCTGCGTAGTGGTAGATGCAAGACACTCAATCAAGTTTACACATCAACTGCTCTTCGACTATCTCTGCGAACTTCAAAGGCCCGCATGATAATGATACCCGAGCTGACCGGAGCTGGTGGAGTATCCCCTCTAGTAACGACGGTTGCTGTGGACCCTTCCTGGTAGGACCCTACAGCATCCCCATTCTGACGAGAGCGTATGCCATACGAAATCTTCGAACGTGACTGTGGACAGGATTTCAGAAGAGAGCCTAGATTTGCAACGCAGCCAGCAACAATACCCAGCGCTGGTTCAATGATTGACCACTCAGCCACATCCCTGAATCCACAGCGATCAATGATTGCACCTTAACTTTCCTCGTCGTTGCACACTTACACAGTTTTGGATAGAAAATCGGTTGTAAGCTCCACAACTCGGATGTAGGGGATCCGTATGATCATTCCTGCTCCCGCGCTGACGGACAGGCTGATTAGCAAAAGAGAAGAAGGGAGTCATCTCGCTGCACAGCGAACTCACATAGCTCCAAGTCCTAGAAGTATGCCTGCTCGAATCTTGTTTCGTTTTGTCATTTGCACATTCCACAGTACAATTATGGGTAGAAGAATCCCAATGACCCAATCCGTAAATGCCATCAACAGGCTATGGGCTATGGCCACATTGGGGACGAGGTGTGGCTTGGCACAGTAACCCAAGGCAGTCGGGTCGCTAAATTGGGTCCAGTAATAAGACGGAGGGAAGCATTGAAGCAGGTTGATGAAGAAGTACACGACGGTGAAGGTGTAGATGATGCCCAGGCAGGCAAAGAGCGTGACGCGTACCCAGTGGTCTCTGCACACACGGAGAATCAAGAAGGCAATGGAAGTTCGTATGACGGCGGCCAGGGGTCCATAGATTAGTTCACAAGCATACCATACTTTGAATGCAGTGATGACTTCCGTGGGTGAAATCTCAAGTATGGATTTGCCAATTCCACCTTGGGTTATGCCGTGTAGCGCGAAGGCGCTTTGCAACGTATACAAAAGCTTTTTTATTAGTAGGCCAATCGTCCCACGGGTGAATAGTTTGTGCTTACTACAGCGACGTACATAAGCACATCTTCCGCTCGCGTTTGTGTGCGAAGCTTCACCCAAAATCGCATGAGTGCCAGAATCCAGCAGCTACTCAGGCATACTATCTGGATGACGAAAAGTTCGTTCGCCTTCGAATTGTTGGGAAACATTGTTTCGTTGGCCTTTAATGCGGTATCATGGTGTCTTCTGCCAGAAGGCGATGAAGGTGGTTGACTTCCCTTATAGCTCTCTTGTACTACAGGCGGCTTGGTTCGGTTAGCCAGGATACGCTGGCGGTATAATCGTATGACCTACAGTGTGGGGCAGGATACTGTGCTCTCCTGTGCTCTACTGTACAACGAATGTTGAATGATCGGAATAATATATCCAGTCAGTCTTGTTCATCAAAGGCACTGTGTAAGTGAAATAATTGAATGGCTCTTTTTGGAATGCCCTCCTCTCACGAGATCAAAGAACGAGATTGATCTTGATGAGGCAACTCAAGTTGTTGCTCTCCGCATCTGCTGGCTTTCCTCCCTTCCCTCTTCTCCAGATTCCTTCGCCCGTCGCATTCGCTCAATTTTCGCCTCCATGCTTTCTTCTCTCCAGAGCGAAAGCCTCAGACTTTGCCGCCCCTTGCCGTCGTCCAGAACTATGTCGAGAAAAGTCTTTTGGTGCCTTATCATGCACTTCGCGCCGCTTTTCGTAAAGTATTGTCTTGTGCGACTCCTTGTACTCTTCCCGAAGCGACTCGTTCTAGGTTTCAAGGCTCTCAAGGGTTCCGTTATAATTTTGTGAAAAACGCTCTCTAGTCCTTCAGGCCCAATTTCATCAATCAAGAGTCCTAAGCATACCCTGGCTTGACTTTGCAGATGAGAACCGGGACGAGCGGTCATGTCTCAACACACACATGCCATGAGCACGATTCAGGAACTGTTGTTATCCTGTACAGTACCAATGGGCTACAGTACATTCTTCTTCGCCAGTAGAGAACACCTTCTTGGCATAACTGATTGGACCGAGGAGAAGACTATTTTTTTTTTCACATTAGACGAGACGCAGGGTGGGATATTGTGTTTCACAATTTCGTACGAGTCTTGAATGGCTACAAAATTACGTTCTTTTCATCTTGGTAGCCGCGGCATATACGGTGCCAACTGTCAGGCTCGTATCTCTCTGTTGCCTTGAACATGCCATTTCAGGGTGGTCTCATCGCAACTGCACCTGCGCACGGTCTCGGTTTAGATTACAGGCGCTTCACCGATCTTCTTCGGAATCATTCCCGCAAGAATCTGTGCCAATTCAAACGTCTGCATAAACGGGGCAAGGGCGAGAGCAGTGTTGCAAATAGTATAGACAGTACGCCTACTGGTAATTTGAGTCTTTCGTAGTACTTTTGTGATATTATGCGGCGCATATTATACTGCGCGATATACCAGCTGTCCATACTCTATTGTATTGTCACAAGTCCGGATATCGTCAGTACAAACAATATATTGCATGTGACCCTCAGTTACTCTCGAGTGTTGCCAAAAGCCTAATCCTCCTGAAGATCTCGTAAGCCGTACCACGACTTCAGACATTTTAGTGCTTCGATAAGATCACTGCATGGCCGATTCCGCCGATCCGCAATTGTGATCTTGGACCCGCAGAACAGTCTTTCAGGCTTAGCAGACGTTGCGGGGATCGATAATGAGCCATCTTGCTTAAGTTGGGAAAGCCTTTTCGTTGTGTGTTCCTAATCCACCAGGAAAGATCTGTCGAGAAGCCATCTGTCCGTTGCAACAGCGCTCATATTCATGCGTATTGACCATCGGTTGCAGTTGCTTATTTCTCCAGCTCTCAAGATCTCATTGGTGGCGACTGACGCATCACGATGCGACGAAGGAGCTGACCCGACTGGTTGACATGCCTTCAGTAGCCCCTTATGAGTCCCTTTGCCGATTGAGCCCGATCCTGCCTCAAATTTTCATCAGTGCGATGTCAGCTTTGGGACGGGTGAAGGACGATTGCAGCCACGTAGGCCGGAGACTGGTCCGTGAGACAGTAGTATTTGTCCACTTTGGCCTAATTTGAATCGAACTTCGGGGCTACGACTGGATCGTAAGCGCTGGCGTCCTTGCCTTCTTCCAACTACGCCAAGACATAGTCCATCGCCAACAGGATGTTGTCCAGCGTTTGCGAATGATGATTCAGGCGCCTTTGTCGACATTTTGAGCTTCTCCAGAAAAGCTTGAATTTTCTCAAGAACAGCCCAATCATCTGCAGAAAGCTGATCTCCAGCGCAGTCCGCTTCCATTCCTTTGAAGAAATACTCATCTATCGGGTCTCTGAGATGCAATACTGCACGGAGCACGGTGTACCACGAACTCCACCTTATGTCATTGTCACGCAGGAGCTTACGGTTGCGACTGATGACCCGAAACCGCTGGCTGCTGTAACGGTCCCAACTGAGTGTATTGACAACTATCTGAGCGAATGCGACGATTATCCTGAAGCTAAGGAGAAAAGAAAGAAGAAAAGAAAAGAGAAAGATCTAGCAAGCGAAGAGGGTTGGTTCTTGAGCTTCGCTCAAGAGCTCCTGCGGGGTTTGGTCGAGAGTGGAGCCGAGACCCCCACAGGCTCAGCCTGTTACAGCTGCGCTGAGCACTTCTTTGAAGGAGAATTGCAAAGTCGTGAATCTGCCCTTTTCGCTTCCATGCGTCGATATCTCGCAAGATCACATCGTGGTTGCCGGCGGTAAACATTTCTAGCTTTTCGTTGTCGGTCACGAACATGAACGCCTTGGCTACACAATTGGCCAGCAGGTCCTCAGCTGATGCAGATGTTTGGGTGCTTACTTGTCTCTGGGATCCGTCCATCACAGGTGCGTTCTGAAAGACGACTCCGGAAGAACAATCGCTTGTGATACATCATGAGCCCGCTAGATCTGGAGATATCAAGAAGAAGAGGGGTTGCAAGTATGAAAGAAACCACAGACCAGACAGAAACAATCGCAGCGTTGCGCTGGAAAAAGGGTCTTGTAGAGGCT
The DNA here is from genome assembly GCA_000956045.1 of Hirsutella minnesotensis 3608. Lineage (NCBI taxonomy): Eukaryota > Fungi > Ascomycota > Sordariomycetes > Hypocreales > Ophiocordycipitaceae > Hirsutella > Hirsutella minnesotensis. The sequence continues at coordinate 22,424 of KQ030737.1, forward strand.
CTCTTCCCTTCTTTCAAACCCCTCAGCGAACCATCCTGCACTTCGAAGAATCCTGCACTTCGAAGAATAACACTTTGGCAGACGAAGACATCCTTCGTTGTATTCTTACTTCTTTTGGCACGCAAGTCTTCAAAAATTAGCCCATTTTGCCATACTTTCGCTTAACAGCTGCTCTTGACAAACCTCCAATCCAGCCGCGAGCAAGCGCAGGCAGTGGCCATGGTACCAACCTCAGGTTCGCATGCTGACCCCAATGCCTTGAGACTAGGCATACGATCGCCGCCGAATTCAGCGACTCACATATCGCGTCTCCAATAAAGCCTCGAAACTCCTCGACTCATTCCGTTCCCCTGAATAAGAGCCAGTTTCAGTCTTCGAAGAGGCCACGACAATTGCTCACGACCAAACGGCGGTCCATAACGCCAAAGCTGGCAGTATTACCTTTTTTGAGCGAATGATTCGAACAAGCAGCGGAGCAGTTTACGTCTGGCGCCGCCAGTGCTACATGACGAGATACAAGGCAGAAACGCCCAGATCAAGCAATGCGTTGGCTTGGCGTCTGGCTCGACAGCACTCTCTCCTCCAAGATACACGTCGGGAAGTGGACAGCCAAGGCGAAAGCTGGGGCCTTGCATATCAGGAGAATGACAAATACCAAGCATGGGCCTCTGCCAAGTGCTGTGCGGCGAGCTGTCCGCGCTTGCGTCATCCCGGTGTTACTCTACGCGTCGGACGCTTGGTACTCTGACCCGACGTGCTCGCGCTGGACTAAGCCAGCCAATGAGGGGCCATCGGGCATCGGTCACCTACTGTAGTCCAGAAGATAAGGTACATCTTATCCGTTATGGAAAAGTATGGCAATACTACTCCATACTCCAGGAAAGTCGTTCAGGGGATAGGCCACTAGAATGATGGGCAAGTCAGCCAGTATTCTCGCTAAAATTTCAGCTGCTACAATCGCTAAGATGCCCTGAACGATCTTTCTGGAGTATGGAAAAGTGCTGTCCATAATGAAAAAGATGTACCTTGTATGGAAAGACCCTTGCAATACAGTATGGAAAACCACCCTGTTGCCAGCACCTCATCTGCGCTCTTGCGGGAAGCATCCCGAACGGAACCTACCATCGCGACCTGGACGTCTCGATGACGATGCCCTCCGAGTCATTCGCCTTCACCATCTCCACTCGGTCTGTCTCATCTTTACCTGCATTCGGGCATCCCACGGCGCCAGTGCGAACTCGTGGATGACTTCGAGGCGCTTGGTATCTAGTCTTCTCATCGCCGAGGTGAGCTTTCAAGCATCACTGCTCGGGTTCATCATTCTGCACTTCCAGCTGAACGACTCGTGCGGTCCGCCACACGAGACATATATTGGCTCAATTGTTGTGCGCTCTCGACCTAAGTGTTTCTCAGAATACTCACTCAATCAAACCTATTGAAGGGGAGAATTTGCAAGCAGCTGGAAGCGGACGGGTCTCGTGCCACACTGCCCCGATGTCGTTCTGCGACAGACGTGGAGAAACCAGAAGACAAACCTCGTTCTGGCGTAGACCCGTAGACTCGCTCACCCACGAGTCCTGTAGCTCATCTCTGGGCATCCGCGCCGATTGGTTGATTGTCTGCAATAGAAAGCTCGGACTGCACAGTGTGACGGAGACTGTATTGCGATTTACTTCTAAGTCTCGTGGCTATTGATGGCGTCCGTCACCCGACATTTGTGAGAAATCAGCCTTCCTCTCAACCGGAATCCGCTCCCGATTTTGGGGGTGCTTACATGGACAAACGCAATTGGAGTCCCCGCAAGTGCTTTGCAATACTGTGTCATCTTTTAACAAAGCCTTGATACCAGCTTTGACCAGCATACTGTCAGACATTTGACTCCACACGGATCAGAGATGACATCAGGCAATTGGTGAAGATTATCTAAAGAACAAGAAGCAAGTGAATAAATGCACGGAATCGTGCAGCTCTGAATATACAAATGAAAGATTCGTCGCTAGATAACGCAGTAGCTGTTGCCTAGCAAGATTACCTCGCATGAGAATTACCTTATCGTTACCCTACTTTCGCGGCAAGCGGAAGACAAAGCCACTCGCACACACATTGTACTGATGAAACAGTCTCTTCGAACTACCGTGGTAATATTGGTCGTTGCAGGTAGTTGTAGTACCACGTCAACCGGCTCGCCGACTTCGCTATTGTCGGGAATGCTTGAGTGCGAAGGGACTCCGCGCACATGCATATCGCCATGTCATCCCGCCAGCGGCGTAAGGGTCATTGTAACGTACTTGGGGGAGCTTTCGGTGCCTTTCATGATCGCCCTACGTGCCGATGTGTCGTTTGGGCAGATGTAGATTCAACCGGTGGAACAGATCGAGCTCGGTCACGGTTCTGGCTCTTCTCCGCCCACATTGAGAGAAGCAACTGGTCTCTTACCGAAAGAGCTGTAGTCGTTGTCGGTCCTGGCTGCTTCCCTGTCGGATTTGTCGACCAAACGCCCTGTCTTGGCCTGTATCTCGACTTCTGCCTGCTGCTGGTTCCATATAGCCTGTCGACGCCCTTCGTACGAATCGCGAATCCATGAACGCATTGTGCTATGATGCTCCGGAAGTAGCTTGACGACTTGTTCTCCGTCAGTCGCTAGCAACCATCTGAGCCTCTCGCTCGACGCTTGACGGAACGTCGTCTTCGGCTATAACCCAATCCACAAAACGTACTTTCCATGTCGCTTCGCCAAAGCAGGGTGCAAGATGTAGACTCGTGCTTGTCTGACCAGGTAAAGAATACGACCTGGAGAAGGTGAATGCTGCGGCCAAAGCGAATGGGTTTCTTAGGCCGAAATCATCCTCTCCCTCACCAAATTCCGTAATTCGATGGTGACAGAGCAAATGCCGCGCTGCATGGGATGTCCCTGACGAGACGTACAGAGCTGTCGCATAGCTTCTTCTCAAATGACAAATGGCCTGCAAAGCCAATAGCAAACACCGGCATGCTCCAGGCTCACACCATATCTATAGATCCATGATTCTTTGATCTTGGTGCCGATCACCCTTCTATGGCGGAATCGCCGCTTTGCACCAACGAGCCTTTTACCATGGCGCCAAATGTTCTCCCAGTCGATTTGCGAAGTCCCACCCTGACGCATCCAGGTCATCGAACGTTGTTTCTGAAGTGGCTGGGGTGGCGGGTGGGTTCTCTCCGGCGAGGCAAGGAGGAGATGGGATACTCCGCGCGGGACTGCCGCCCCTGCTACGCAGAAGCGCATGGCAATCACACGGAAACAAGAACACGACAGCTTGAGGTGGCAGAACAAAAAATCTCTCCACACCATATGAATGGGCCCACTTTACGGGTGGGTCAGACTGTCTGATGAGACCCAGACCGTCTGAGGCTTTCGGGCGGTCGGTCCGACGATCCATCACCGATCGGTCGGTCTGCAATTCCTCAGACCACCTTCAGACCGTCTGACAGACGGCCGGTTTTTTAGCCACGCTGCGTACGTCTTTGCGATGATCTTGGTGACTTCTGAATGAGAACAGATTTCCTCGCTCTCAATAGCAGGATTGACGAGCCTCAATAAAGCGTGAAGCTCCGGCTATTCCACGCAGCGCAGATAGATACCTCATTGTAATGAGCCGGGCAAGAGCCTCAGAGATGGCGCTTTTGTGAAGAACGCTCTGGAGGACATCGTGGCCATGCTTATTTTAGGCTTGCTGCGCCTGGACAGCCAGCCTGCTTCTCCAAAATTTGACGGATATGAATTGCGCTGCTTTTCTTGATCGCTGGTTCTGCTGCCTCAATCCGGATACCGTTGACTTTCTCAAGATGTCTGCGGGCCGTAGTTATGCAAAGAGCCTTGTATGTAGGGATTTCGCAATAGCGGGTCCTTTTTTCATCCCGATCTGGCTCACGGAGATGAGGCTCCCGCGCACGGCTCCATGTATCATGCGCAGAGCAGCCTCACTTTCGCCTCGCGGGTGGCGACGCAGGCGAGGGCAGCGAGTGTTCTCGGCTTTGGTTGATGCCAAAACACACATCCAAAGCTTTGGGAGCCTTCGACACGCCGCCCTCATCCGATGGCTCGGGAGAAGATACTTCAATGGCACGGGATTCTTCATCTAGTGCCACGGTGTTCCAAATACTCAGGGTCTCAAGGCAAATTATTCTACTCGGTGTTCTGTTTTCATGGAGCGGTCATGCTGCACAATAAACGAAGCGTCTCAGGACGTGCGAAGTAAAAGCAGGCAAGAAAAGCGGGAAGACCGTGGAAGAGTTTGGAAAAGTTTAATTTCCGCTGTCGACGATCCCCGAAAAGCGAACTCAGAACATGCTCAGCATCAAGCTTTAGGACGCCGATACGCAATATCGTATTGAATAGACTTTTCATATCGCGTATCGTGTATCGCACGCGATACGCAATACGACTTTTCAATGTCGTGTATCGCAAACCTCCCTGCTGTCCTCGCCAGCATCCGCAGGCAGGTCCCGTGTTGCGCTCCTCTACGTACAGTATGCCCATGAAGTGGCTCACAGGAAAATCTGTGACGGTGACTGCGTTGATCTGCGTTTGAATCTGCCTTGAACATCCTGACCGTTGTACAGTAATTGAATGCATGCTTCTGGCAATGATTGCCAAGTTGGGCACGAAGTCGAGGCTGCTCTGGAATTGTAACAAGTATCAAGAGTGCCGCTTTGCAGGAACGGGGGCATATTGACGGCTCCGACACTGTAGAGTCTATGACCAGCCTCCCCAGTGGTTTCAGGTAAGCTAACCAAAGGCGTCGTTTCGTCGGCATCCACCACATGACCCAGCCGATGCATTGAGATCACCGTTCGTATTCGGGTTGCAGGCCGAAGCAGCGGGAGGGAAGAGCGGGAGGCGAGCAGGAAAACAGGGCCGAACGTGGGGGACCGCTATTCTACCCTTCGGAGCCTGGGCCATCTTCCGTACGCACTTAGGTTCATACATACTGTACACATGCATGTGTGTTGCTGCAATTTACATCCCCACACACGCTGACATACACACACACACACACACACACACACACTATATATATATATATATTTATATGCATGTACATAGTCATGCATGTGTATATAGGCTATATGTGTACATAGAAGTGTATACGCAGCATATCGTGTACATATATATAGGTATATAAGTGTGGACTGTATCTGCTTGCTGTTTCTCTCCCAAGACGCACCTCCCCTTTAGGCCGCCTTGGTCCGGCGCTCCGTCATTGTTGCCGGCCCTACGTTGCCCGCCATGCATGTAGATTGCCTTGCCTCCCCCCTTTTTACCGTCTAGCTAAGAGCTTTATGCATGGATACAACAAAGACTGCGGGCTATCGCGAACCGAAGACATGGCAAATTGGGGCACATCCGGAGAAAGGGAATGAATGATAAAAGGCCTCACGGGGGATGGGAGGGGAAGAGTGCTTCTTGACTTCCGCTGTCGGACGTGAACTGTAGATTCTTGGTATCATGTTCATGGTGCATACCAATAGAGGAATTACCGCGCCTACGGCTCCCGGGCTCCGCAATGCTCACATTTCGCATTTCGGGAGATCTGGGCGCACGCGTTCGGCGAAGTCCATGATAGGTCGGCAAAACGCTGAGCCAGGTCAGCACACGTCTCTCTCGTCGTCGTGATGTTATGGTATTCGAACAAAGATACGATGAATACGTCATGGTCGGTAGGATCTCGTGTTTGTCCAATTAAAATGAGTTCCGTTGGGTCAGCAATGCAGAAGCGGCAAAGAGCGCTCCGACGCGGCTGAGCTGCCTCTGACAGCGTTATTTGCAATGCCTCTCCTTTCGTGCTCATCCCCCTCACGGTTATGCCCTCGCAATCATGCCTTCGTCACATCTACCTCGAGAGCAGGATTGCGCGTCGGGCATCGTGTATGTGTTCTTGTCATGAGAACCGCTACGAGCCGTCTTGTTGCGGACTGCACAGTATACCACACTCTGCAAGTATGTATGTACATACATATATCACAAACACACACACACACACACACACACACACACGAACACACATACATACATATATATATATATTTCCAGATACTTACATGACACACATCACATATATAGCGCGTACTCTATCAAGCATTTTATTTCTACAGACTTCCGAGGATCGTCGCTTTCTCGCTCCGAAGTGATTCGTGGGCATAAGCCCGTGAGTCCCTGCGGCGTAGGATAAACTTCCGGCCACGACCGCTCTGAATATTTTGCCAGGCGTCGATAGAGGTGACATCGGTCGCCACTCCTTTACCACTGTGTATTGCTCCCCTGTCTGACTTCTTCAGCAGGGCTCCCAATAACTATAGTGCAGCCCGATTGGCGCACTATTAAGTTAACGTAATCCACCCCCTTCCCGGTCAGACCCCCTACTCGGTCCGGTCAGAAAAATTCCCCACCGCCGCGACCCACACTTATGGCAAGACAAACCGAGCACCATGACGGCAACGGGAGACCAATCGGTTCCACGTGAAGAACGGGTCCTGCTCGCCGTCAGGGCCTATCAGCAGGGCCAATTCAAAAGTACCCGCAAGGCTGCGGCCGCATACGACGTCCCTCAATCGACAGTATCTGATCGACTGCGCGGTGTCATTCGCCGACGCGACGCTCAGATGAACAACCTGAAGTTGACGGCGACGGAAGAGACTGCCCTGGTACAATGGATCTTGTCGATGGACGAGCGAGGGATGCCGCCGACAGTGGCTTACACTCGTCGGATGGCCAACTTATTGCTTTCCGAGCGAGGCAAAGATCCTGTCGGGGAAAACTGGGTGCGGAAGTTTGTTGGCCGCCACGGCGAAATCAAGGCAAAGTACTCTCGCCGATACGACTACCAACGAGCCAAATGCGAAGACCCCCAAAAGATCCAAGGATGGTACGATCGAGTCGCGGCGACGAAACAGAAATGGGGGATTCTTGACGAGGATGTCTATAACTTTGATGAGACGGGGTTTCAAATGGGAGTCGCTGCAACGGCGAGAGTCCTTACCCGGTCTGACCGGCGAGGTCGGGCAATACTCACGCAGCCTGGAAATCGCGAATGGGTTACTGTGATCGAGTCTATCAACTGCCAAGGTTGGGCTTTACCGGCGAAGGTTATCTTCCAGGGCAAGTTACACCAAGCAAGCTGGTACGAATCAGGAGTGCCCGATGACTGGCATATCGCCGTTAGTGAGAATGGCTGGACTTCCGACGACCTTGCTTTGAATTGGTTAAAGGAAGTCTTTGATCCGAATACACGGCGCCGTACGGTTGGTACGCATCGACTTCTTATTCTCGACGGGCACGGCAGTCACGTCACGCCGGAATTTGACAAGTACTGTACGGCCAATTCCATCGTAGTACTCCAAATGCCTGCACATTCCTCACATCTCTTGCAGCCTCTTGATGTCGGGTGCTTTTCGCCGTTGAAAACCATATACGGCCGAAAGGTTCAAGAGAAAATGCTCGCTGGGATCCATCATATCGACAAGCAGGACTTCCTTCCCATGTACTTAGACGCTCGCCGACAAGCACTTTCGCCGTCGAATATCCGAAGCGGATTTATGGCAACAGGCCTTTTTCCATTTGACCCAAACAGAGTATTATCGCGGTTACAAGTTCAGGTTGACAAAGTCGGTAACGATCAAGGCGACAAGAATACTCCAAGTCCCAACAAGAGCCTGGAAGCAGCCAAGACTCCGTATAATGTCAACCAGCTTACCACTCACGCCGAAAGGCTTCTTCAACGCCGGCCACAAAATACAGACTCGCCAGTCTCACAAGCTAACAACCAGCTTATCAAAGGATGTCAAATGGCCATGCACAGCGCCGCCCTCCTTGCCGACGAAAACCGGCAACTTCGGTCAGAAAACCAGCGGCGAAAGCAGAGAAAAGAACAGCGCCGTGAATACATTGGCGACGGCGGTACTCTATCGGTTGCAGAGGGCACGGTTAGGATAAAGCAACGGAGAGAAGAAGAAGAAGAGCGGGTTAAGCGACGGAGAGTGGAGGAAGAGGAGAGGACTAAGCGCCGGCGAGAGAAGGACGAGGAGCGGGCCAAGCGACGACAAGAAGGAGAAGAGCGGGCCGAGCGACGGCGACAAGAGAACGAGGAATGGTTCAAGCTACGGCGAGAAAAGGAAGAGGAGCGGGTCAAGAAACAGAGAGCAGCACACTACGGTTTGTATTGATTAGTCAGCAAGCTGTCAGTGCAGTGCGCCGCTGGTGAACGCACACTGACGGTTCATTCGGCTCCCTCCAAACTGCCGCATGGTTCAGTGCAAGCGTTACGCACTATCAGTGACACTACCAGTGTGATAGGTGATAACTACATTGAATTACATTTCGACGAACCATTGACGTGATTCCTGGCCTTCTTGCAATGAACGTGTTGGAGTATCGTGCGTACTCAACCTCAACTCCGCAGACCCTATTAACAGACTCTTCCCTTATGTGCGAACTTCCCTTCCTAACTACGCTCCCTTGAGAAGGGATAATAATGCCCTTCGTAATGTACGACTCCCCTTTAGAAGGGGATATCTCTTATGTGGCCTTTTCTTTATATCTCTTTTACGTACGCTTCGCAAGTTATAAAAGGGGAGGAATTTTCTACTATAGAGAGAGAGAGAGAGTAACGATTAATACAATAAGCAATTTGCACCCAACGTACGTGCATACACAACGCCGCCAACAGAACGTAATCCTTATTTCAATGGCAGGATGCAATTAATTAGCATGCTGTCAAATATCCAGATCTCGTGAGATACTCATCTGCTGCCAGAAGCTAAATGCGTCCACGCTCATTCATTCATTCATTCATTCATTGTATTTTTCGTCCAGTAGCCATTGGCCGCTCAGGTCTCCGCGAGGGAGCACAGGACGTGCTGAGCTAGTGGATATCTACATGCTGCAAAACACATATTTCACCCGCTATCCATCATTTCATCGGCTCAGTGCCACTCGTGATAAGCCTGTTGCCCGTCAGCGGGACGTCCAGGTCTAATGGGAAACGCTGCCTGTAATCAGATCAGCAAGTAGCTGTGGAGGCTTGGTAGCCCCCAGTTGACCTCGCCAGACGCTGGGTTGCGAAGCCCCAGCGCCTCTTGAGGCCGACAAGTATGAGGAGAGTTGGGGAGGGGTTAATGAAAGGGGGAGTGGGGCGGTGGGTTGTGAGAAGGGGGGTGGAAATAGTGGGTTGCCTACTGGCGTGGGCAGATCCCTACGAAGGAGCTTGCTTTCGCCAGCCTGACAAATTTGTCGCAGTCCTTGCCTAGCGCCGGCCTGATTGCTGGAGATGTCGAGGGCACAAACCGTAGTCGGTGTCGCGGCGCGACCTTCCTGCAATAGAAGATGTGCGTTGTGTCTTTTCGTCGGCCGCATGAGCAAGTCAGTTGCGCATCATCGTGGCCAAACCTTTCGTGGTAATCAGCAAAATCCCCATGGTGAGTTCTTGCTGCAAGCAATTGGTGGAGCAGGGACCGGGAGAGCGCCAGCTCTGGCGGGCAGCCGGTCGTTGCCGCGAGATCTAGATGGCCTTCAACCCCTCAAGCGCACCTCTCGCCTCGGCGTCGAAAACCTCAGCAGGTCCAAGACGGCCCTTGCTGCTCAGGATGGTTTCGTGGCGGCAAGGTCTGTAGCCAAGAGCGGAATTTCTTCGCCGTCTCAATTTTCGATGCACTCTGAAGAGGCGCATTCTGCTCTTCGGCACACAAGTGCTGCAGTAGGGCAGGCCTTGGGCAGCTCGGAAGCATTTCGTCGGCACGCCGCAGTCTGGTCCGGAAGGGCTGAGGCGGTTTTTGGTACTTCAGTTTGATAAGCTTGTTTGTGGTCGTGGCGGGAGCTTGTGGTCGTGACGTGCGCTTCACGAGCGGATGAGCTTCGTCGAGCGCTTCAAGGCGCGCAGAAAAGGCCATTCGACGTGCTTCAAGAAGCAGAGGGACGGGCGGAATTCCTGCCTCCCTGTGCAGAGCGCTCGTCGGTGTCGTCCTCCACACCGGTAGAATGGCCCGAAGAGACGTGTAGAGTGCCTTGCTCATCTGCTTGGCGAGGTTGCCAATCCCCGACGGCCCTTCCTTGGAGGGGTTCATCCAGCGGGCACGTCGAACCAGGGTGCCAGGCCTCCGCCGCGTACAGTAGCACGGGGATGACGCAAGC
>KQ030738.1:0-21622 GCA_000956045.1 Hirsutella minnesotensis 3608
GACAGATGAAGGCGTGCGCCAACGGCCTTGCGCGAAAGCAATGTTAGTCACTCCTAGCCATTATGGACTAATATATAACGTTCCAATCTGCCCGTCGTAGCACCACTAATCAGCCGTTCGAAGACTTTGGTCCCTTCAAGACACCCTTCAGTCTGGATGGGGTCCCCGCATCGGATAAGTTCGTTGCTAGGCCGTCCGACACGGCTGAACTGGAGAAGTGTCTTCTCCCAAAGCGATCACATGCCCGACGGACGGGTAGGCAAATATTCGTACTTTTCGGACTCGGCGGTGTGGGGAAGACGCAGCTGTCCATTGATTTCGCCCGACGCCACCAAGCCGCGTTCAGCTCGGTCTTCTGGCTCGACGGCAGATCGGAGGACCAGCTGAAACGAAGTATCGCCGGGTACATAGCCAAGATCCCCAAATACCAAGTTCCAGAAACCAGCCGACGCTGGACGGACAGTCACACTCATAGCCAGGACGAACTCGACGACGCTGTGGCAAACGTGATGAAGTGGCTTGAGCAACCAGACAACTGCGAATGGCTGTTGATCTTCGACAACGTCGACAAAGATTGGATCGGCCAAGAATTTGGAATAGGCGCTTACGATCCGAGGCGGTACCTACCGGGCGATCATGGGTCGGTGTTGATCACGACGCGGCTTTCTCGTCTGGCACAGCTGGGCGAGTCTCGAAAGTTATGTCAAGTCAACACGACCTTGGGCAAGGCCATACTCGAAAGATGGTATGGCGGCGAACTTGGTGAGTGTTTACGACCCGCTTCTTTGCGACTTCAATACGATCATAGCTGAGTCATAGGTTATTGCAGGTCCAGATTGCGTCAACCTCCTAGAGCTGCTGCACGGGCTGCCACTAGCGCTGGCGCAAGCAGGCTCGTATCTAAGGGAAAAGAGTGTCGACGCCGCAACGTATGTGCGGATCTACAACGAGCAATGGGACGAGCTGATGGGTCCTCACGACGCATCAAACCGTCCACTCTTGGATTACAACCAGGGAAGCGTTAGGACAACGTGGACCATTTCGTTCAAGGAAATCGAGCGTCAGAGCCCTAGCGCTGCCAAAGTACTGCGCCTGTGGGCCTTCCTCGACAATAAGCAGCTGTGGCATGGCCTGCTAGCAGTAACGGCAAATGGTAGAACACCGCAAGACCGGTGGCCCCAATGGCTCAGTGAGATGGGCGGCAACGAGGTGCGATTCCTCGATGCAGCCGGACTGCTGCTCCGGTACTCGATGATCGAAACTGAGCAAGGATCGAAAGGCGGCTATTCGATGCACCCGGTAGTTCATCAATGGGCGTCGTACCTAGACGGGCAACGACAGGAAGATGAATGGGCAAGGCTGGCTCTCGCCGTGGTGGGACAGTCGGTGCCTGAGAGGAAAACGAGGGAGTACTGGGTGGTGCAGCGAAAACTGATCCCACACGCCGAAATGGTGCGGAGATGGATACAAAGGGCAGTGAGTAGGTGGTATATCGGAGAGGAGTTAATGATAGACTCACTACATATGCTGGGGATTCTCTACGGGGGCCAAGGCAAGCTTCCAGAAGCTGAGGCGATGTATAAGCGAGCGCTAGAAGGGTATGAGAAGGCGCTTAGATAAGATCACACATCGACCCTTATCACGGTTAACAATTTGGGAAATCTCTACAAGAACCAGGGCAAGCTTCTAGAAGCCGAGGCGATGTATAAGCGAGCGCTAGAAGGGAATGAGAAGGCGCTTAGACAAGATCACACATCGACCCTTAACACGATTAACAACTTGGGAATTCTCTACGCGGGCCAAGGCAAGCTTCTAGAAGCCGAGGCGATGTATAAGCGAGCACTAGAAGGGAAGGAGAAGGCGCTTGGACGGGATCACACCTCGACCCTCGGCACGGTCAACAACTTGGGAAATCTCTACAAGAACCAGGGCAAGCTCCCAGAAGCCGAGGCGATGTATAAGCGAGCGCTGGAAGGGTATGAGAAGGTCCTTGGGCTAACTCATCCCAAGACGCATACTGTTACACGCAACTTGCAACTTTTGCACTGCAGCCGAGGTACGAGGTCACTCAACCATGGTTTTGTGTACAGATGCCTAACGACAATAGTAAATTCGCTAAGAAAACTTGACAAGAATGATGCAGCAGGCAGGGTAGACGTTCTCGGAAAACTATCGACCAAACTTCGAAACATAATCCCGTTTCGCAAGAAGTCACAACAGTAACTACTAACAAGAGACAATGTCACGCAGGACTCGACTCTACACATAATCAAACCTGGTTACTCTGGAAATTTCAAGCAGATCTGTCAGGCAACATCAATCGAGGCTGTAAAAGAGCGAGATGCGTGGGGCTTTGGGTGAGATGGTGTTAACAAGTGTACAGATCCACATCAATCCATTCCACGAAGGCTTCCCGCAGGCGGCATAGTCCATTATCGCACGTGGCTGTGAAGAGCTGTCGCGCAGCGCGTGGTGGCAGCATCTTAAGCCTCTTCCGACACATAGCAGCGGAGAGTCGTCTAGCGGCGGCCCTTGCCATATGCTGATTTCCGCCGCCGAGCTTATAAAGGCAGATTTAAGGCTAGATCCAATAAATGAGCTAATGCAAGGCGTGGTTGGGCGTTGCCATCCTGCATAGATCTAACTCCGCTATCGCGGCGTTCCGCTAGGGTCTCGTAATGCTACAATAGCTAGCCTAATAACCTAAGTCTTAATACTTATATATAGTTTAGATAGGACGATATAATATAAAGGGTGCGAGTAGAGAAACCTTGAGTTATCGAGCACTTGGGTTAACTTTTTCGCCTCTTTAATGATGCCCTTTGTGCGTAGGCGACGATTGCGCACTAACTGAGGCAGTGAGGTAGGTGGGCGTAGGTTGAAGCAATGAATGCGTGCTAGGATCTATCGAGTATTAATGCGTTATAACCACTACCGCCCCTACCGCCCCCACCCCGACACCCGGCCACTTCGGCTAGCTATCCGTTAGTCAACCGAAGCATTATAATAGCTTTATGGGCATAATAGCCGAATTCTAGGACGCTTGTGGAAGTAAGTAAGGGATAAGAGCACTAATAAAGTTATTAACCTAAGTATGCCCCTCCCCTCGTATATACGGCTATACCTATTAGATAAGAACTCGATCCCGTCCGCTCTCGGCACGTTAAACTAGTAAGGGGCAGATTAGTAGTTAGCTCGGTAACGACTAGCGAACACCGGCTGCTATATATTCTTTTTTTCTCCTTCCTGTCCCTTCCTAGGAAGGAGTCCTAAAGGAGAATGTGTTATCTTTGAATTAGGTAGGTAGGAGGCTCTATTGACCTTTATATACGGGTCGTGGCGTGCTCTTTTGACGAGGGCAGAGATGTTATAATTATAACCGACGGGAGCTAATAGGCCCACGGGGCCTCGTGAATCCCGTGAAATTACTATGTAAGCACCCGAAGACCTCTACTGATTGGCTCCCGATGATGGCGTCCTTGATTGCTAGCTAGCGGATACGATCACATACCGCGGCAGTGCCCGATAAACCATCCAGTATGCCGAGATACGCAGCGAGGCCGGCTATATAAGCCATGGCCTGGGACGTGCCCGAATAGTACTTCGTCTCGCGGCTCCTCCTTGTCGAGATGATCTGCCTAGCAGAGGCAAAATGTAAGGCGCACAATTACAATAACAGAGAGTGAAGAACGGGGGCCAATGATACGATTGTTGATCTCTGACGAGCTCTCCCGGTGCTGTAACATGACACTTTTATACCCGCACGAGGCTGTCCAGCCTCGTGCTTTAATGCAAAATATCCAACCTAGCCAATACTCGGAATCATCCAGCCGTCTACCCCAGCCAAGCACTTCAGGCGCGTGACAGGTTGCCCTCCCTTCCGAAGAGTTCGTCCCGAACTCCTAAGCCTTTGCTTCCACAGACCTATCGTAGTCCTGCAGAAATGACTTGTCCACAAAGTCGCGGACTTCGCCTGGCGGAGCCGGTTGCTGTAACAACATTATGTGTGCATATAACTTCGAATTCGAGGCTTCGCCTTGAATTCTCTTTCCTTTCCTCCCTAGCTCTAGATAGTAAACACATAGGCACCTGCTTGTTGAATAAACTCCGGGCCAGCCTCTTACAGCGTTATCGAGTTTGAGATATTCGATTTTCTCGTCGAAATCCTGAAGTCGTTTACTATCACACACAACGGAGGCAAAGATAGGTGGAGACTCAGAGAACTGGACGCTCTTGTATTCTCTATTCTAATGGAAGCAACCTAGTTCACTTGTAGCTGCGTGTATCGAAGAGAGAGGCCTCCAAGGGGGCCAGTAAGAGTCATGTGATTGCCTCGGATTCGTCTGATATAGAAGTTTCCCTACGATCCTATACCCAAGTCTGTGCTCTATGTGACATCTACCATGGCGAAAAGGACCTCAGTCATGCTTTCGCCGCTATGCGTTCCTTCGAGTTCGCGGAGAGCGAGCAGGACATTGTAAAATGCCCGACTCTTGAGGTTGACGAGATGACACTAGAATGACAAGACAACCATGATGGCTGGGCGATTATTAAACATCAACACTGAAATGAACTTGCGACAAGAAGATTGAAGCTTCAATACCAAGTCCTCTTGATGTACTGCGAAACACCATGTAAGCAACTTTGGTACCTGAGCGTGGCTTTACTCAAGGATGTTGGGGGCGAGGTAATTGATCGTACGTACGAATTAACGAGTACCACTCTGGCCATTCCACTAGATTGTGCAAAAGCCTATGCGCAGCAATCAAGTTTTACTAGGGCTCGATTGTATGCATCTCCATCCGATGCTGCGACAAGTTGTTTCTCCTGCTCGACGTCGCGACCCTCTTGCTTCTCAATTTGTTCCCGGGAAAGTCGTTCGATGACTCTTTGTGGCTCAGATCGTTTCCCAGGACCTGGCTCCCGAAATCGTGAAATAAAGCTTGTCCCTCATCCTTCCTTGTATTTTTACTTTCTTAGCACGCTAGTGTTAAGGAAGTAGCCAATCCACATATACTTTCCCTTAACAAGTACTTTCGACACACCTCTAATTAAGCCGCGCGCAAGCGCCGGCAGCGGCTATAGCACTAGCCTTAGGTTCGCATGCCGACCCCGACGCCTTAAAACAAGGCAACCGATCGCCGCTAGATTTAGTAGTTCCCTAATTCCAACTCCGACCTAGCTACCCGACCGAGGCTCGCCGAAATAACTTAGCCTTTGCGGCCTAGTAGCTAGCCTAGTCGATCCCTTTAACCGAAACGCCTAAAGCTACCGTTACGGAAGGAGCGTAGTTAGACGATACCTCGAATATCGTCGAATCGTAGAGAACCGCCGAATATACACTAGTCTTAATCCTTAAAGCGGCTACGAAGATTACGCGCGACTAGATAGTAGCCTATAACGCTAAGCTAGTAGTATTACGGGCTTTTAGCGAAGCTTTCGAACGAGTAGCGACGTAGTTTACGTCCGATACCGAGAATACTATAGCAAAGCAAGTCGCTACTAAATTCCTCGATTTTTAGAGTTAATTACTCGCCGAGTTCGATAGACCGTAGAGACCTATATATAGTAGCGTTGCTATATCTAGTAGAAAGCCTTAAGGATAACTAGCCTCTACGGCTCCCGCCCTACCGTAGTAGCGAAAACTATAAAGTACCACGACTCGCTAGCTAGCGCGACCGCCCGTGTCCCCGCTAAAGGAAGACCTCCGTATCTTCGTCCGACTCGATGCTAATACTCCGGCCCGAAATTACAAAAGATACGTAATTCGGACCTATATCGCCGCTCGACTTAGCATTAACTTGCGCCGTATCCCGGCAGCCTTCCCCGTAAATACGGGCTAGGCCGTTTAGACATCGGATATAGCTACGCGTAACTTCCTTATTAACGCCCTACGGAATAGGCTACTAAACTAGAAGCCGTAGCCGTAGAGATAAGCTAGAAATAGCATTCGTATATAGTAGCCGACTATCCCCGTAGACTTATAGACCTACGAGGTATCGAGATTAACTACGAGGAGGTAGTTAAAGAAGAAATTATTTACTAAACCGGCCTAAAGCCCGTTAGCGTATATCTATCGCGACACGACTCCGGCGATATGCCTACCTAGACCCTAATTATATTATTTCTTAACCCTACCTAAAGACCCTAGAGGCTTTTCGGCTCTAGCTATCTCGCCCGCTATATCGATAAGCCTAGTATCCTAAGCTAGTGCGATAGATACTAGGACTACTACGCGCGCTATAGCTACGACCGGATAGCGCGCTACCGACGGTACGGCAAAATCGACTATCGTAGTTAAGAGTACGCCGCCCTCGATTAATACGCAAACTACCTCGGACTATATTACGCTAACGACCCTAAATGCCCTACTCGCCCTAAGCGCGTCTATAGTATAATACAACGTTTAACGAAAGAGGAGAAGAGACTAGTAAGGCAGGCGGGAGCCTAGCTCTTCGCATAGTAGAAGAAATAAATAGTAGATTATAATATAGCCGAGCTTTCTCCTAAGAGCTTAGTCTTAAGTCGATTACGCTCCCCTAAGTAATAAGTAGCCGGAGAGAATAGAAGCCCTAGGGGAAACGCCCCGCAAGAGCGAGCCGCTCCCTCGCCCCCGTATATCGTCGTAGCTACGACGCCGCCGCCGCAAGAGAGCAACGATAATTAGTTCACGCCTATTATCCCGTCGAAGAAACGACGCACTAGTCCTATAACGCTACCCTAATACCCCGATATCCTCTATATAGACGTAACGATAGGAGGACCTTGCGAGTCTTCTAGGCTAACGTAGGCAAGGTTCCCGCGGCGTATAATACTACGCTCGCGCTAGCTAATACGGAACGATTCGATATTATCCTACTCTAGGAGCTATAGATAGGACGGAAGGATAGCTAGTGCCTTACTAAGACGTATCTAGCCTACGATATATTTATACCCGTTACTAACTAGGACGGCTACGATACTCGTCCGAGAGTTATAATATACGTCTAGCGCTCCGCAGGCCTTATCGCCGATTAAAAGAGACTAGCGACGACTCGCGATATCCTTTAGTTAACTATAAACGGCTTAATAGTAGTAAACTTCTATCGGCAGCCGTTCTATAATATAGCTTTAGAGATCCTACTTCGCTAGAGTGCGACGAATAGATACCTCGTATCTAGCGATTTTAATACTAAGTACCCTAGCTAGTAGGCTAGTCGCTAGGAGCACCGGGGCAAAGATATCGCGTTCTAGGCTATAGATAACGGACTTAGCTTATTAAATACTACCGGTATTCCGACTAACGCATACGGCAATATAATCGATCTCGTATTCTCGAATATACCTTTAGCCGACGCGGTAGTCGAGGATTATCTAGCAACCGGCTCCGACTACTTTACTATTAGTATTACGCTACCCGGTTAAGACCTAGCGTCCCCTTCTCTATATAAGATCCGCCTTAATTCCGACGAGGAGCTAAAGCGATTTATCGAGATAGTAGAAGCCGGCGTAGCCTTTATTCCAATCGCGACCTCGTCTCCCTCCGAGCTCGACAATTTCGCATCGGCGTTAGTAAACCTTCTTAGCTACGCGGCTAGGGCGGCTAGCCGACCTATCCGTAAGACTACTTATAGGGCGTTATAGTAAACCGAGGAATACGCAAAGGCCGCGGCTAACTATCGCGCTTAGAGGAGGGTATATCCTCTCGGATTCGACCGAGAAGTATAGCTAGCTAAGCGGGAGCTTTACGCTATAGTACGCCGAGCAAAACGTCTTTACTAGCGCAACTTAATTAATAGCTTTAGCGATAGCGAATTAGTCTTTAGGGCGGTTTCGCTAGCTAAAGTCTCCGGGGCTATTCTAAGCTCCCTTATTATAAGTAGATAGCCGAGTATACGAGACGTAACTAGAGAAGGCCGTCGCCTTACAATAGGCTACTCTAGAGCGACGCGTTACGAGCGATAATATCCTAGATCCGTAGATCCCCGTAAATATAGATAAGACGGTTCCCTTTTCTAATCGAATCTCCTTTAAGGAGGTCTACGACGCTACTCTACGCACTGGAAATATATCTCTAGGCTCGGACAATATTATAGTGCGAATACTCCGTGCCGTCTAGCACGTAGTCGGAAGTCTCGTTTACTAGCTATATTAAGGATACCTTACCATTAGTTACCACCCGAAGCCTTTTCGAGAGGCAGAGGTAGTTATAATCGCCAAGCTAGGGCGCCGAGATCTTTCCCCCCGCGCCTAGTGTCCTATCTCGCTTCTATCCTGCCTCGGCAAGGGTCTCGAGCGGCTTATTATATAGCGTCTCGCGTAGGCCTTAATTTATTTCGGCGTTCTATATCCGCAATAGATCGGCGCGCTCCCGAAGAGATCGGCTATAAACCTCGTAGCGGCCCTAGTTCACGATATCGAAAAAGCGTTCGCGCGTAAGTAAGTTGCGACCCTAGTAACCTTAGATATATAGGGTACCTTCGATATAGTCCTATATAATAAACTAGTCCTTCGCTTACGAGAATAAGGATAGCTATCGAACCTCGTGCGTTAGGTCGGCTTATTTATATAAGATAGATTAGCTCGCGTCCGCTATTAAAGCATTGTAATGGACTTATCGCCCCTTTAATATAGTCTACTATAGGGATCGCTAGTCTCGCCGATTCTCTTCCTACTCTATACGGAACCGATCTACCGCCTAGGCTATCCTTAGGGACGCTTCGGTTACGCGGATAATACTACTATTTTATACGTCGGCAATAGCCTTAATAAAACGTCTACCGAAGCGTCTCGTTATATACGAGAGCTTCTTACGTAGGGCACCGCTAACGGTATCTTCTTCGATCCTAAGAAGATAGAGGTTATATATTTCTCTCGAATAAAGCCTAAGATAGCACCGGCGGTACTCTACGGCGAGATCGAGAAATAGCCGGTCGAAGGGATACGGTAGCTTAGCATTTAGCTCGATAGCACCCTCTCTTTTAAGATATACGTTAAGAAGTAGATAGCTAAGGCCTAAGCGGTTGCCTTCTATCTTAGAAGACTAATAAATACTAAGTATAGTCCTCTACCGAGCGCTATATAACGAGCTATATACGCTTACGCCTTACTAGTGCTACTATACGCGACGGAAGCCTAGTATCCCGGTCCGACGTACCCGCGCTAGACAAAGCCTACTAAGGAAGGGCTATCGGGGATTAGCAACCTCGTTAAGAAGATAAGCAAGGCACTCTATACGTCTCTCCGGGCTATCCTACTAGTATAGAGGACGATACCGATAAACGTTCTATATAGAGAGGTAGGAATACCGCCCGTTTCTCTACTACTAGAGGCGCGTCGGATAGCCTTTGCCGCGCGCTTTAAGGCACTCGACGAAGCTTATCCGCTCGTAAAGCGTACGTCGCGACTAAACGCTCCGGTCGTAACCGTAAATAAACTTATTAAACTAAAGTACTAAAAACTACCTTAGCCCTTCCGGACTAGACTACGGCGTACCGACGAAATACTATCGGGCTGCCCGAGACCGGCTTTACTATAGCGCGGGTTTGCCAAAGAGTAGTATACGCCTCTACAAAGTATATCGAAAACTAAGACGGCGGGGAACTTTCGCTCTTAGTTATAAATATTGCCTCTACGAACTCTCGTTATCTATACCGACGGCTCGCGCTCTAAAAAGGGCTACGTTAGATATAGCTTTATCGTTTACTAGGACGGATCTATAATCCTAAGCGGTAAGGGCCGTCTTAGACCTACTAAGGTATTCGATACCGAAGCGAAAAGAGTACTAAAGGGATTAAAGGCTATAATAAGCCTCTTAGATACTAACCCCGTCTTTATTTATCTCGATAATATTGCGACCGCGAGATACTTACGAGGTACGCCGAGCGACTTATCGCAAAACGTCTTTATTAAGTTTTAGTCTTTAGTACGCGAATATAGAGCTATAGAGGTTCGTTAGATTCCTAGCTATGCTAATATTCTAGGTAACGAGGAAGCTAATACTCTTGCGAAAGCGGGAGTATCTCTACTAGAACCGGCGGATAACGCCCCGACGCTAGCGCATCTGCGAAAAATAGCCCGATAACGGCTAAGAGAGGGCTTTAAAGCCTAGTAGCGAGCCTCTATACCCGAGTAGTACGAGACTCTAAATTTAACAGCGACGATAGGCTACCCGCGAGAATTAGCGCTTTCTCGGCCTCTACTCTACTATTTACTTATAGTAAGGAGCCGCTACGGGGATTTTGCTAACTACTATAAAAGGTTCGATTACTAAGATACGCGACTAACGTACTCGTATAGCCGACGAAAAGACCTATCGTATATCTTCTATTATAGAAAGGTAGCGCTACGGTACCGGTTAAGACTCGCGCCGTCGCCGGCCGAAGCTATTAATCGAGCTATTAGCAAAGACTTCGATAAGTTTGCAAAACTAGCGAAAGTAAGCTCTTTCTTCGGAGCAATCTACCTACGCTAGTAGACTACTACTACTTTATCCTCGCCCTTTACTTTTCCCTCTTCTTTCTCTCCTAATCTATATAGTCTCCGGCAGGCACTACGGTCCTAATACTAGGTACTCGTCGAAGTCCTCGCGGGCTATAAGACCCTAGGTACTCTCTACTAACCTAATTACAGGCAGCGTTTCCCATTAAGCCTAGACGTCCCGCTAACGGGCAACAGGCTCATTACGAGCGCCTTTGAGCCGATGAAATGCTAGATAGCGGGTTTTAAAATTCTCTATGTTGTGTAGCATGTGGATAGCCCCTAGCTCAGCACGTCCTGTGCTCCCTCGCGGAGACCTGAGCAGCTATAGGCTGCTGGACGAAAAATACACTGAACTAAACTAAACGGGGGTGGGGGGCTGGGAGGAGAGGCTTGAGAGGGCTTAGGGGCGAATTTCGCGGTAATTTAGTGATATAGTCAATAAGGGAACATCCGCTAGCAGCTGGATAACGCTGCGTATCATTTAGAGCGGATTTAGTATAGGGGCTTCCGACGAAAACGCTGATGCGAACGCATGGGCCTATCCGGCTTAGCTATACGGATACTAGGAATAGCGCAAGGGTAGCGGCGCTTTTAAGGCTCTTAGTACAGTACTTGTCTAGTATATCTCGACACGTCGCCCCGTCCGCGTCGTAGAAAATAACGCTAGTTAGATATAGCTAACTCCTAAAATGCCTTTATACGAACCGGTTTATCCTTCTACATTCCCTTCTTGTCTTTGTCTCTCTTCTCCTTCGGCATTTCTAAGGACTCCGTTAGCGTGTGCCTTCTCTATATAGCTTCGAAAGTGCGGATCGAGTATTGTAATTAGAGGGGCAGGTAGCTTCTAATCTATCGTGACGCGCCTAGATATAGTGTTAGCCATACATTATGAGGGGAAATAAATAAAAAAATGAAGGACGTACCTCTAGCTAGGGTAAGGCAAAGGGCTTTGTTTATACGGCGGTTAAAATAGGTCTTAGGGGTAAGACCATAGGGACGGGGACGTCGTGTTACGACCTAGGCGTTACGTGCATACGGAATAAATGTCGGAATAAGGGGCTAGTCATCGTAGGAGCGACCCTGCAAGCAACGCGCCTTGAGGAGCGTTAGTCGGCCTCATCGCTCCTAACGATAGAGCGTCGTAGGACGCAATGATTCCGAAAGGATCGTTGTAGAAGAACATCGTTCCAGGCCTCCTCCAAATAGTATACGAGATGCCCCAGTTTCCCTCTTTAGGACTAGATAGCTTAACAGCTTTCAACAACAATTACTATCTTAACTATACTAGTCTATTGTTTACGATATCCGGTCTATTACCACCGTGACGATACTCAAGCACTCAAGTTACGTCCTGTTGTCTCTGCCAACATAGACCCTCGTCTGGTTTATCCCTTGGGAAACTGTAAGGCGCACAATCACAACAGAACAGAGAGTGAAGAACGGGGACCAATGATACGATTGTTGATCTCTGACGAGCTCTTCTAGTGCTGCAAGATGACACTTTTATACCCGCACGAGGCTGTCCAGCCTCGTGCCTTAATGCAGAATATCCAACCCAGCCAATATTCGGAATCGTCCAGCCGTCCACTCCAGCCAAGCCCTTCCGGCGCGTGATAGAAACAGTCCCCACGATGACTTGGGTATTTACGATTCTTCCAGTTGTTGGAGTCTATAAAATCTAGGCTTTAACCGGCCCGTTAGTCGATTTCATGCACTTTTATTAAATAGGTTTCGCCTACGTTAATGATTTTTAGCTTATTAATCGTCTCGAAATAAAGACAAGATTCAATTAGTAAAGGAATACTGCTATACCTTGCGCTTCGTCTATTAACTCGGAACTGCAGTAGCTATCAAAACCTTAGCTAGAGCTAGGCATAAGTATCCGCTTATTTCCGCCGAGTTACCTACGAGCCTTATTCGATCGGGCTAGATAGCACTATTGAGTATATTTTCTATCCTACGAAACTGATATTGCGTATTTGCATTTGAGATATTTCGTGCCGTATAGCCCCGTATATAGACAACTTAAGGCCTTTCGAATACGCTCTAAGAGCTCGTCAAATTTAGCGCGATCCGCGCTAGACAGCTCTATTTCGAGGAATAGATCCCGAAGATAATTCTACCCGCGAGTAAGCTAAAGCGGGATATTCTCGTTAGTAACCATAGGATGCCCTACAATCTAGAGTAGTTTTTTAACCGAGCTTAATATATAATGCGTATCTATAAACATGCCGCTAACCATATGGGAATCCTCTAAGGTAAGTACGGCGTAAGGTATAATCTTGCCGGGGGGCATTATAAGGATATCTCTAGGCTTAAGCACTGTAATCCTAACGGATTCAGGGATCCACTTGTTACCCTCGGCTTTAAACTTACTTATATCGGATTAGTCGCTCTTAGAGGCGAAAATCCAGACCTTTAGACCCTATAGGTTGTAAACCCAGGTTCTATTAGGATTATCAACATAAAATCCCGTAAAAGAGCCCCGTTCGGCAAATAAAGAGAATGCCATAGACCCGGCCAGATCAACTTCTCTGCTATTGATTATAGTCGCGCGGTTTCGCCTTCTAGCCGTGTCCTCCCTAGCATGCTCCGCTTCTAATCGATAGTTAATAGCCGGAATAAGACTAAACCGACGACGGTCTAGGAAGGCCGGAGCGTGTAATGCTTATCGGAGGCACTTTAGGTTAAGCAGATTAATCGGTAGACGCCTATTACTAAGGCTACTACTATCTCTAATCTTATCGATAACCTCTTCGATACGCATTTAAACCGGAAGCTTGTCCGTAGTACTAAAGTCCTAGATATCTACCTTGCGATTCCTAAATCGATCCTTTAAGACTCCTAAGAACTCGTTAATATCTCCTCTAGTATACTATAGCTAGCCTAATTTAATCACGGTAGGCATTTATAGCGTACTATCTTTATCGAAAAGACAACTTATCTCTTCCTCTATTGCGTATAAAACGTCTACGTCGTTATTTAAACTAGAAATCGTTCCTATACGGGCAAAACTTATTAAATTCTCCGCTAGAAATATCTTTTAAAGTAATTCCGCGTTATAGTGCTATCTAGTCTTGTTAGAGTTCTTAAGGGGTATCGTCTATAACTCTCGAAGGAGTACGTGTTACGCGCGCACCGCCCGACAATAGAGCCGCCAGCGCAGAGCCTCACCGGTCGCACGTGCACAGGCAGCATCACGTGTCCACGTGCGACCTCGTGCATATGCACATAAGGGCCAGCTCGATCGTGTAGTCTAGTCTTTCTTTCCTCCTTAGCTTTGAGTCCTTCGTTCATAGTGCCAATACATCTTTATAGCCGTCAAGGCTCGTATGTGCCTGGCCGTAACACTACTCAAAGCTCAATAAGATCGCTTGCCAGCGATCAATAAATAGGCACCCCAACTTTCACGTCACACGCGCCTGACGAAAATCCAGCGCACCAAGACCCAAGACCAAGACCAAGACCAAGACCAGACCCCTGATCAAGCTGATCAGGCTCAGACCCCCAAGACCTAAGAAAACCCTAGAACCAAGACCCGTGATCACGCAGGAGTGCGATCGTTCGACCTCAGACTCGGGCTACGAATGCCTAAGAAGACTGACCAAGACCCGCCTCGCCGTTCAGCTCGCCTAGCTTTGTCTATAACCGGGCCCTCGACTATGGCGACCCAAGACCAGACCTCAGAGCTTGTAGAAGCTCTGCGAAGACAAAATGAGATTCTCTTAGCCAGGCTAGAGCGCCTGGAGAACTCGACTCGGACCCCGAGTCAAGACCCTGATCGTGGGGAGGGAGAGCCCTCTACCGCTTTCTCTGGACCTGATGGTCCGACGTTCCGACCAACCGGCAAGGCCGCCTGGCCGGAGTTTGCCCCGTTCACGGGGCCAGGAAAGAGAAATCCCGCATACCAGGACTCGATCAAGTCCCGCATGCGGCTCCAGATCACGTTCGACGGGAATAAGGGCGAGTTCCATCCGTTCCTCGTCAAACTTCGTAGTAAGTTCCGGGAGGACAGAGACACCTTCCGTACCGAGATGAGCCGTATGGATCTCCTGTACGGCCTCCTCGAGGGCAGACCTCTTCGCTGCCTCGAGGCAAGATTTACCTCGGAGACCCGACCCTTCTCCGGCGTGGCCGAGATGATCCAGACTCTCGAGTCTGTGTTCGGGAACCCGAACGAAGCGATCGAGGCCCACGCTAAGCTGCAACGCCTGTTTTTCACGATCGGTGGTAAGTGGGATATCACGGAGTTTATCGCCGAGTTCGACTCCCTCTCGTCAAAGGCCTCCTGGCCTCAGGATCAGCTCAAGCACGCACTCTGGTGCAAGCTCGGGGGAGGACTCGACGGATCCCTCCTGACCAAGACCCGTGACCCGACCGTGACCTATGAGACCTTTTGTGAGTCTGTGAAGGACTCGGTCCATAGTAAGAAAAGTGAGTGGCGGCCTAAGGAAGCTCGGCAGCCTGATCAGACCCGCCGGGCAGCCCCGGCAGCCAAGACCCCGACCAAGAATTCGAATAAGACGGGCCCTCCCCCGGTTACCTCGCAGAACGCCGGCCGAGCCCTGACCGAAGAAGAGAAGAGAGTCCACTGGGACAACGACACCTGTTTTACCTGTGGCAAGACTGGGCACGTCTCTCGCGACTGTCCCGACCGCGCCAAGGGCGTTTCTCGGCTGGCTATGACAGCTGAGGAGCCTGATCAGGAGTCGGGAAAAGAGTAGGACCATCGAAAGTCTCCCCGATGGTCTCGAATGTGTCGCAGATAGTAGCAGACAGACCGGAAACCTCATTCACCGTAAAAAGCAAGATTTGCGTGAATGGAACCAGTCTACCAGCGAACGCAGTTTGCGACACTGGAGCCGACACTCACCTCCTGATCAGCCCAACCTTCGCCAAGCAAGCCGCCCAACGCCTAGGGGCGAAGCTCGTTACCCTCGCCAAGCCGATACAGCTACAAGACTACCGCCGGAGACTCGCCGGCTCGATCAAGCAGCAGTTACACGCATCATTCGAGGTCGATGGTCGACGCCTCCCCGATCAAGTCTTTAACGTCGCCGAGATGGGTGGCGACATCTTTATCGGCCTCTTCTGGATGCGACGGCAACGACTCTTGCTCGACTGCGCTAGTACTTCGATCGTGTGGCCCGACGACCTCCCTGCCCTGGCGAAGTTCTCCCCGACCATCCAGCTCTCTAGACAAGACCCTTCCTGCAAGATCGACCCGAAAGACCAAGCAGATGCCGACCGTCGTGACCGCCTGATCAGACAAGATGAGAGACGGTACCGCATCCTCCAGAGGAACTGGAGGCAGCCCGAGAAAGATCAGACCCCGGTGCAAGTCTCTGCGAAGCCCGCCCCCCTGAAGACCCTAGAAGAAGACGACCAGACCGTGATCAGGTCTTTGATCACGCAGGTTAAGACCAATTCCCGCTGGAAAGAATGGCAGGATCTCGAACCGACGATGCCTCGAGATCCGGTCGAACTTGAAGAGGTTCCTGCCCGAACTCCGACCGAGTCGGCAGGACAAGATGACCCGCCAACCATCGCTAGGATCAGCACCACCGCCCAGGTCTACCAAGGACAACGGATCCCTTTTCCCAAGGGAGAAGACCCTGATCATGTCGCGATGGTCCGCCAGAAGCTTCCGCCCCCGCTCGCCCACTTGGAAGGTTTCTTCTCAAAGAGAGAAGCGAACACGCTGCCCCTGTCCCGTCCCGGTTACGATGTGACGTTAGAGCTCGAGAAACCGCTCTCCTCGACCGGACCTCCGTCTTATCGCACGCCGGTAAAGTATCTTCCACTCGAGAAGGAAACGATCGACCGCCTCCGTCAGATCAACTTCATCGAGCCAGATACAAGCCCGCACGCAGCCTCAGTTCTCTTCGCCCCGAAGCCTTACTCGACCGACCGCCGTTTCTGTATCGATTACCGTTGGATGAATGATCACCTGAAAAGCCGGATTACGCCTGCCCCGTCCCTCGAAGGCACCGCCTTCGGGTGCCGGGAGGCACAACGGTTTACGAAGATTGATGTGATCCAAGCCTTCCATCGGTTACGCCTCGACCCTGACTCCGAGTATCTCACGGCCTTTCGCACCCGTTTCGGAACTTTCCGCTGGAAAGTCCTCCCGTTCGGTCTGAAGGTAGGTCCCGCCTGGTTCCAGCAGTTTATCAACGCGCAGCTTCACGACCTCCTCGACCGGTGCGCCAGCGCTTACGCAGATGACGTCCTGATCTACTCGGATAAAGAAGAAGACCACTGGAAAGACTGTCAAGAAGTGATCTGGCGACTCCATCAGGCCAACCTCCAAGGAGACATCAAGAAGTCTAGATTTAACGTGACCAAGGTTGACTACCTCGGCGTTCTGCTTGAAGCCGGTGTGGGCCTTAGTGTCGACCCTCGGAAAGTTCGATCGATACAAGACTGGAAGTTTGAAGACCTCCGAGACCGCACCGCGATCCGATCATTCATTGGCCTATGCAACTTCATCCGTGTTTTCTGCTACCACGCCTCTGGAGTGGCAGAACCCTTGAACCGGTTGCTTAAGAAGGATGTTGCCTTTGTGATGGGCCCGGAGCAACGCGAAGCATTTGATCAGCTCAAGCGCCTGGCTATCGAAGCCCCGGTCCTCACCTTCTTTAGACCAGAACTGCCGACCCGACTGGAGACCGATGCCTCCCGGAATGCCACAGCTGGTGTTCTATGGCAGGAACAGCCTGATCAGACCTGGAAGCCCGTTGGATTCTTCTCTAAGACCATGGCCCCAGCCGAGCGAGCCTACCCAATCCAAGATCGAGAGCTCCTCGCCGTCGTACAGAGTCTAGAGCACTTCTACCCAGAGCTCTTAGGCCAGAAGTTCGATGTGATCACCGATCACGAAGCCTTAGTCCATTTCTCTACGAAGCGCCTGCTCTCGGTACGACAGATCAGATGGTCCGACTTTCTCGCCCAGTTCGACATCCGTTTCCTATACCGCCCCGGTCGACTGAACGTAGTCGCCGATGCCCTCTCCAGGAAGACAGCGGAGCTCCCTACCGTAAAGGCCCGGGAAGCCGAGGAACGCACGGTGACCCTGATCCCTCCGGAACGGCTAGGCTTCGCGACCGACTCTCTAGACCCTACGGCCGCCGGCAACCTGCCCCCTCAGAACTTTAGTCCCGAACCTAAGCCTACTAGACCATTAGTTCTGAGGGCCACGAGTGCCCTACAGACCCCAGAAGACCAAGGGATACAGCAGACGCCCGATCAGGACCGCCCAGAACTAGACCCGAACTCGGTCCCGAAGGGAGCCGAACTCGTTTCGTTGATCCGCCAAGAGAACCTCCTCCAAGACCTCGGTACCCATGGAACACGCCTGATCGTACCAGCCCAGACCTCAGACAAGCAGACGTTTCTTCAGACCGCGCTCATTCGCGAAGCCCACGAGCCCCAGATCTTCGCTCACGCCGGACAGAACAAGGTAATCAAGCTGCTCCAACGAGACTTCTACTGGCCAAGGATGAAGGAGGATATCCGTCGTTATATTCGGAACTGCCACGACTGCCGCCGCAACAAAACCCCTCGAGACAAGACCCCTGGACTGCTCCATCCACTGCCCGTGCCGACTTCTGTTTGGGAGCACGTCGAATGTGACGGGAAGGATATGCCGAAAGACCGTTACGGATATGACTATGTTTGGACCTTCGTCTGCAAGCTAAGCCGGATTATCGCCACGCTCCCAGGAAAGAAAAACGATACAGCAGAAGTCTTAGCTAGCCGCTACTTCCGCTACCTCTATCGTTAGATGCCGTCGCACGAGACCATTCATCGCCGTCTACAAGTTGTCCCAGTCCGGAGTCGGATGCCGCGGAGCAGGCCATTCATTCACCCTCGCTCACTCGCTTGCTTATGCGGGGTGAGACTGACAAGTCAGCTGGCGACGGGGTTTGTCGGTGAAGACGGCCGTTGATAAGGCGAGGCCCTTGAAAAGAGCAAGAGCCAATAACCGCTTAAGAAGCACATGGATTATTACTAACTCTGCCCACGCTTTAATCTGCAGTCTCCCTGCCGGCCAATGCACGAGTAGCTTCAGACAAAGGCCGGATCTCGGATCGGTCGATGCGCGCGCATTGGGAATCGACAGGCAAAGACAACCATGAAGAATGAGGGGCGGCCACAGAAGCTTCATCATGTTGCTACGGCGTTGCAGATTTTCATGGCGGACCAAATTTGGGATTCCTTTTGACGCAAGGCCGAACGGTTGTTGCCTGGGCTTGTTTATAGTACAGTGTATCTGTATGACGCACTGTTCTCAGGTGCACCTTGCTGGACTCAACACGAATAAGCATTTTCCTCATTGGCTTACACCCCTTGTTTACGCCGCGGTAAAGCTTCCGGGGCTGAAGGCTCGTACTGTTTAAACACTGTGCTCTCGAACCAACCACCACTCTGGACACTATCCGCCCTCCTACCCGAGAGCGAATGCATTGTGCAAGGTCGAGCGCGTTTGCGGATACCCAAAGTCGAGGTTCAATCTCGACTCAATATTCCTGCAGCAAGCTTTCAAGGGGGCGGCGCCCGAGGACATACTTTAGTCGACTTGTTTGCTGCCTCGCCAGCAAACTGTCGTCTTTGCAGGTTCAATCATGACCGAGCCGCGTTCCACATCGAATGACCGACCGCCAACGCGGACTATCTCCTCGTATTTTCCGTATATATTACTTAAAATATAGCTTTCCGTATTAGCATACCGAATCGTGGATTTAGGATAAGATTGTCGGGTCGGGTCGGCTTATTTAGTAACCTAAATACCTAGGACCGGGATAACGACTTCTATATATAATGAATATACGGTTTGATATTTATGCTAATATTTCCCGCTACTTAAGAAGACTTGATTGTATATTATATACCTAAAATGTTTTACTTTGCGATATTTTAGCATTCTTCGGCGTTCGAGACTCGATCCGTACCTAAACTCGTAAGTAATCTTTAGGGGAGCTGTCGACTTCTGCGGCTTTTATTAAAGAACCTACTCCCTAGAGTGGCCAGTTATTACCCGGTGATGTTGCCACTTAACCCCGAAAAATACATTTTCGCAGTAGCGAAAGTAAGGCATCTATCGGTACTTGCGGTAGTTATTCGGCTTATATATTTTGCTATAAAGGCAATATATCGGATCTATTCCGATGGTAGGATGATTGTTAGAGATTGATTTTCGCGGAGGTGGTAGACGTAGGTCCGACTATGGTAAGCGGGTGTGTTAAAGCGTGAGTTGCGCCTAAACGTGACGGAACTTCCGTACATAAGATAGAGACATAAATCCGCATTCAGGGATAGCTTTAGAACGTGTAAGCATGTCTGTATGTATATTTAATCTCCGTCTAGCAGCTATTTGGTAGTCACGGGCCTGTTTCTGTCACTTCCAACGCAGTAGAAAGGCAGTCACCGGATGGACGGAATAGGTGATTGATAAAAAGGTCAATTGATTGATCAAAAAGGCGATCATCAAAATAACAACGATGGAGGATCATTGTTGTTGAAGATCGATGTCCTCGCTTCGGCTAATAGCTCGGCCTCCTTTATTGCTCTTGCATGTGATCTTGTGGCCTTATGGACTGCCGAGGCTTATCTCCGCTTTTGCAGGGACACCCACTGATAGCTCTCCAGGCCATAACGGATTCGATTGATATAACACCAGAGCCGGTCCCCGAAGCCTGGAGCAGAGTGGCATCAACGATTGCATTAGCAGTCCAACCTCCGTGCTCGTACGCCGCACCAACTGCAAGTGCAACCATCTTAATCCGATCTTTACAATTGGGCCTAGTAAACTCGTAGTAGTCATCGCAAAGGGCGAGATGAGCAAGCGTGCCTAGCTTCGCTGCCTGCTCAGGAGTACCCCAGGCTAGTAAGGTTAGTGCGCAGCCAAGAGTTCCGCCCTCGTACGCAGCTATTTCGAGAGTACTAGAATCAAGATAGCATGCATTCTCCGGCATCTGATTCCCCCAGTTTCGCATGAAACTCGCCCTCTTATCGATATGTGCAATACGTCGACTATCGCCGCCATAGTAATCCGCGATGATAGATGCAGTCCCGTCTCGCGCAGCTTGGATGGTGTTATTCAGCCCGAAGGGCGTTCTACTCAGTCAGAAAGAATCGAGCATAAAACCTCCTCTGATTGGCTAATTGGCCTCCCCTGTACTCAACTCGTGCGGGAATTGGTCGACCGCGAACGCCACCAAATGAAGGCCTCGGCACTGACCCCTGAGCGTTGAGACCCCTGAGCGTTGACCAGATAACCAGATAACCAGATAACTAGCAAGCTCTCCAAGAGCTTTCAGTTCTTCTTTACTTCGAATCAATTCATTTGTCGAACTTCTAAACACGATTCTGGCCCAATGAGCCACGTGCCCCGTATTCCTTACACCAGCCCAGATGGCCGCTGCTTCCCTTTCCCGTCGAATCCATCAAACCCACCAGTTTGCTGTAGGTATCCAGGTTCACATATCATCACCGCAGCTGGCCTACCTCTCAAGATTCCCCGGTTACCCTGCTTCCGGGAAGTAGTTCAGTTCCCTCCTGATCATTCAAACCCGATCTAATTGCTTCAGACAACCGCCCTATCGAGATCTATCACGGTATTGGACATTGGCCCTCACAAAGCCTCACTTTCCGAGCTATACCTAACGGTCTAGGTGTTAAGAGGTGGATATATACACGGTCACATGGAGCACGATATACCCCAGGCAGTCCGCAACTGCCGTGCCTGCAAGCAAGACCTGCCCGAAGTCGAATTTCGAAGCGTAAAGGACACCACTAAGTTTACAGGACAGTGTGCTAGCTGTAGGGCACACCGAAAGGAACGGGTAACCAAGTCCAGAGCCGCCGTTGCCGCGATGCGAAATATCGCCTCAAGGCTACCACCACGCCAAGCCACGAAGAGAACTGATTCGCTAGCTAACCTGACGCCTCCAAGGCGGATTGCGCCAACGCCTGCGTCTGTGAACGGCTTACAATCTCTTGCCACGCCTGCCTTATTCTGTGGCCTGGCCCCCGCACTCCAGGGACTGCCTAGACCTCTGCTGAGGCCATCTATCCCAAGCGCTGCAGAGGGGCCTTCTCCTGTCCCTTCTACCCTTAGCCTGCCAAGAGTAGTTCTGGGCACGCCGATTCCGCAAAC
>KQ030738.1:22348-32532 GCA_000956045.1 Hirsutella minnesotensis 3608
CCCTATCGACGAATTCAACCGTTCCCAGCCGCTGTTAACGCTCGCGTTCCCTACCCTCTACCCTAACAGTAAGGCCGATTTCGTGGAGCCTCGCTTACGGAGCATCACGTATCAGGACTACCTTGGCCATGCGATGAGATTGCAGGTATACGGTGTTATACGATGCTCACCCTTCGGGCTGGATATTCAGCCGTTAAGCCCCTTGCATTGGCAACTTAACGGGTGTTCGAAGTATTTTAGTCATATCGACTCAAGAGCACTCTGCTCAAGTCTGAGCATGACCGTTTCCAAGTGGCAGCGGCTCGAGATGTGTCGTCCCTAGGCGATATGATCACCGCCCTGGCGTAGTCAATAGCATCTTCCCAGTCCTGGCCCATAGAACTAGACCGATAGCTCATCAACACCCGTAAACCGAGTTTCAAAGTGCTGACATATCGATAGTCGGCCATTGCGCCTGCGCCTTCGATGCTGCTAAGAATTTGCTGTAACGATTTGTCAAGGGTCTGACAAATCGCAATGGGCTCCCCTCCGCCTACAACGCTATCAGTAGCGATGCTCCTATTTAAGAAAGTCTGAGTGCTTATGGTTGTTCAAGGCTTGCGTTATCGTTTCCAAAGAAGATAAATTTTCAAGTTCAGTTTACGCAATGCTGACAGGACGTTCCCGGTGTTCTTATTGTGCCCTACGGCCTCGTTCTCACAGGGTTACTTGCGGGAGTCCTGTACTACTTAATTACAACATGTGAGAGGAATCCCAACTACCCGTGCCACGCCCCACTTTATTTGGGTCTCAAAAATGAGCACCATCTAAAGATAGTGCTCGACACCACAATAGCCAGGACACTATAGTAGCTAAATTTTTCACCCTTCCGACGTAAACCCGCCGTATTTCTGCTACTAAGCCTCGTTTCTAGTCGCGTAATATAGAGTTACGTATAGAAGAGGCGCTGCAATACTTGAATAGTATTTCTAACGCAAAGGTCGCTAGTATAGCTCGAGTATTCGGCGTTCTACGTAGTCGACTGCGTTACCGCCTCGAAGGCCGCTAGCCTAAGGCGGGCCGCCTAGCTACTAATTTAAAGTTATCGCGCCTAGAAGAGATAGTATTATATCGCTATACCGATAGGCTTAACTATATAAACCTTATAGTATGCCTTAAGTTCGTTATTAACGCGGTAAATAATATTTTACGTAAGCGGTCTAGTTAAGCTAATTTTATTATCGGTAGTAAATAAATATCCCGCTTTTTTAAATAGTACGGCTACTTTAAAAAGCTCTAGAAAAAGCTTTATACCGAGCGCTAGGTATCGGAGGACCTTATTAGAATTACTTAATATTTCTAAACCCTCGAAAAGGTTATCTAAGAGTAGGAGATACTACCTAACGATATCTAGAATATAGACGAGACTAGCTTTTATATAGGGGTTAGTAAAGATTAACTAATTATTACTAAGAGAAAGCGAGTATATTACTTCGGTATTCCTAAGAATAGGAAGTCGGCTACCGATATTAAAGCGATTTTAGCTAGTAGAGTATATATCCCCCTATTCTTAATCCTATTTAGATAGATATATATATCTTCGTAGTATTATATCGTAAGACTAAATCTTAATATAGCTATCCGTCTAACGCCGACTAGTTACTCGAATAACGAAATTAGCTTAGAATAGCTTTAGTATTTCGAGAAATATTTAGCTAAGACCTCGAAAAGCTCGAAATAGCTATTAATCCTTAATAGCTACGGATCTTACTATACGAGGTAATTTATCTAGTATTATAACGAGTATAGTATTATTCCCTTCGGTATACCTCCGAACCTTATATATTTACTATAGCCCCTCGATATAGTAGTCTTTTAGCCGTTAAAGTATTATTACGTAAAAGTACTAAATATAATAATCCGAGACGGCCTTATTAGTATTACGAAGATTAAGTTCCTCTCCTATATTTAGTATATTCGGCTATAAGCTTTTAAGCCGAGTACTATTTAATTTATATTCTAGAAGACGGGAATATAGCTAATTAATCCGTAAACCGTAATAGAGGTATTATAAGCCCGTTAAATATATAGGACCCCGAGTCCTCCTCTCCGTTCCGGCCTATCTTTATCGCCTTTCGAGATACCCTTAACTTTAAGATAAATAAATAAGGTAGTAGATCGACTAGAGACTTTACTAAGAGAAGATAATAGCTTAACTTCCGACTTAAGACGCGATCTAGGTCGATTTATCCGCGGTTCCTTATCTTTAGTAACGGAATTAGTATAGACGAAAAGAGAGCTAGGAAGGATAAAAATAGCAGAACGTATCCGATAATAATAAAGAAGCTTAAAGAATACGTAAATTCAATCGGGAGGAGTATTAATAATCGCTTAAGGAGGGAAATAGTGCGGAAAAAAGGCTAGGAAGGTTATCGAGGCGGCGGAGATAAAGGCACGTAGCATACGCAAAAAATGCTTTAAA
The DNA here is from genome assembly GCA_000956045.1 of Hirsutella minnesotensis 3608. Lineage (NCBI taxonomy): Eukaryota > Fungi > Ascomycota > Sordariomycetes > Hypocreales > Ophiocordycipitaceae > Hirsutella > Hirsutella minnesotensis. The sequence continues at coordinate 24,810 of KQ030738.1, forward strand.
GATGTAGTAAAAAAGCTCGTTAATAGAGGGCATTTGAGAGACTATTACGAGCGGAAGTTTGTGATTCTAAGCGTGGAACGCGGTAGTTGAAGCGTTTCTAGTTAGAAGGGTAAAAAAAGTGGCTATTGCGGTGTCCTGGCCGCCGACGACGTGCTGGGTTACAACGTACAGGACCTGATCGATGGCTGCTACGGCGGCACGCCCGGCCACGAGGCCATGGGCCGCGAGTACCGCGCCTACCTACTCTTCACGGCCGATAAGGCCAGCCCACGCCGCAACGCCGAGCTCTTCCGCCGATATGTAACCGTCCTAGCGCACTCGCCTCGTGCCTGGTTCCGCCTACGCGACTGCGACGCCTTGATACGCTTTACGGCCGCCGCGGCGCTGTCTAGTAGCGACCTGGACGAAGTATGGTTCTCCGACGCCGAATGGGAAATGCTGGCCGAGCTGTCCGCCGTACTTTACGACGCCATCGCCTTCTACAAGCACCGCGCTGAAGGTGAGACTAACAACACTTTCGCGTACTTCCCCCCTGATATACGCTGCGATTACTACCGGCAGTGCCGCGAGCTCCTCTGGGCCCTTGACGCCGCCTGGGCGCGCAATCCCGCCAAGCTCTACGTCATCAACTTCATCCGCTTCTTCGGCGGGCCCATCCACATGACAATGCGCCGCTACCGCTTTGTCGAGGAGGACCTCACCATTGGAAGGCCTGAGACGGAATCTGTCGTCGAACAGGCGCGCCAAAACTTCAAGCTATGGAACCGCGTCGACGCTATCGTGCAGGAGGCCGTCAACCCCAAGCGTTACGTTGATGTCATTTCACGTGAGAGCAAGCTGCTGTTCCCCGGCCTTGCCACACTGTTGGAGGAAGGGGGTGACGGAAACTGCGATAGCTGCCTCTATCAGCAATCGTACGGCGCCGAAACATTCGGTCAGTTTGGTGGCGTCCAACCGTGTGATGACTGCAAGGATATGTGGAAAGCTTTCATGAAAGGTGTTACCGCTCGTGCTATAGAGGTCTTCCCCGAGATACTTTCATACAGACATCCCAAAAATTAATAAATACATAATTTTGCCATACTCTTTATGTATTCATAGCCGTGCCCTTATATTCGTATCTATTCTTAAGCGTTTCAATTATTAAGGAGCATTGCTATGCACACGACCCAAGATCTCTATTCGCAGAAACCTTCCTGCGCGATTGGACCGTGACGGGCGCAAATCCCATCAATTCTGCCATCGTATTCTTGCTTTTCAATAGCACTCTGCATATGTAGCAACAAAAGGGTGCCGCGCTGCTAGTTAGCCAGCCACCCACAGGCAATTTCCTAGCGTTTAGACAGCGTCCTCTAGCACGGACGCCGCCTCCGGAGATGGGAATACTTCATCGGCAGCCGGACCTGAAGAAATCCACAACGAACATGCCTGTCTTTATTTGTCCGCCTGACCATTACAAACCTTCGGTGGACGTGTGGTTATAGAGGCTCTGGCGATCGAAAGGTGCCTCAAGGAGGTCTACGAGCGGCGGCTGACGGACATCGAACCAATCGCGACAACAACCCAACACGTCGAGCCTACGGGCCGCCCGCGATGGCTTCGCGCTCGTTCGCGTCAATTTAGCGGTAGCGGCGGCAGGTGACTCGTGACTCTCCTTGAGACAATGGTCTGCAACCGTAGAGTATACGACGCCCCCCATTCGCATTCTTGTCTGGCATTGGAAGAGGCTCGGCTGTAGTTTCTTTCTTCCTCGATTTACTCTTATGGAATCGAGAGCCATACACAGCGAGTTATACGGTAGTAGTAGCGAATAAACAACACGTTAAAGTCGAACCTTATAGTTTTCGTAGTCGCTAAAGTTAGAGAGACGAATTACCCTACATATATACTAGATCTAGAGCTAATAAGCTTTTTTTCCTCGTTTACTAGAAAATTTTCGCATATATAGGCCGACTAATAAGTATATTTGTAAAATACTGTGCCTCCGATATCCCTTAATATGACGCCGCTCCCGTGTCCGACACGTGTATCGGGTGTTACGGTATGCGTCCGGGCGCCTTTAAATCGTAGCATTATTAATTAGCATGCAATAGCAAGGAACATCAACAGGATATCCACGGGGGCGTTTTAGTAGCTAATTTAGCGGCTAAGCGCTACAACCCCGCTATTTAACGTCCGTGCCCTTAGCGGCTTCTAAGATCTACCCTTCTCTACGGTCGGCCGTTAGGCCGACCGTCCGACCTAGATACTATCGCTAGGAGGGCTACTACGGCAAAGACGAGCTCGTTTAGTTATAGGGGATAAAAGGAACTATAATAGTAGTATATTTCTACCTCTTTAGCCGTATAATTTATACCTTTCTACTCGCTCGAAGCTATTTATAAAATAAGTCGAGTAAGCGGTCGGTTTATTACTATTATAAGTTAATAATATATATCGTAGCCTCCTCGCTATACCTATAGGCCTTCGCTACCTTACGAATCTCCTTAATAACCTCGAGCCGTAACGAATATTATTATAATTCGTTTTGCCGGCCGGCGCGCTACCGGCTCCCCTATCTACTATCGAGGTTAGCGATAGCTAGCCCGCCCCGGAGGCTAACCGTCTACTCGCTCTAGAGCGCCTTAACCGTTTTTACTACTCGGTATATATAATACCGTAGTAGCGGCTCTAGCTTAACTATAATCGTATCTATCGCTATCGGGCTCGTAGTACGGCTGTCGATAATGCTCGACCGGGCCGAGATAAACCAGCTTCCGTCGCCTCGCCCTCCTTATCTAGCGACGTTAACTACGGCCGCGGCCGTAGTATTAGTAGTAGTCGCCGCCGCCGCCGTAACTTAGAAATTAAAGCTACTCGAAAAGAGCGACGACTATACTACCGTAAGGCGTTCCTCGGTAGCTCGGAGCTAATCCGTTAGCTCTACTTTAAGCTAGACCGTCCTAGCTTCGTTCCGCGCGTCGATAGATTTAAGGTAGTTTACGAGGACCGGCATCGCTTAGACTAGGACGGCTAGCTAGTTCGGCCGCTCCTCTTCGAGGATAAAGTCCGATAGCTACTACGCGAATAGCGCGTAGGCCGGGTAGCGGAAGACTAGGTAGTTCTAAGCGGGGCTCCTAGGGTACTTTTTTATTAATATAACTAAATCCTATAAGATAACTTCCCGTAGATAGAAAAGGAGGTTCGTCGAGCCCGTCGCCGCTAGGTCGTTCTCCTACTCGGTTCCCGGGCCGAAACGGCCTCGCTAACGGTCTAGCTCGGGCTAGATTATCGAAAGGAGGACCTCCGGTGGCGTTACCCTAGTATAGCGTATCTCGAAGTATCCGACCTACGGCGGGTAGCTAGCTATCGTGCGTATAAACTTACGAGGTAACGAGTTTAGGTAGTAGCCGACTATTTACTCCTAATTCTAACGACTAGCCCGGCGGATCTAGTTCTTACTAATCCCCTTTAGTTCCGCTATCCTTGCCCCTAAGCTACGGCTAACGTATATCTTCTTTTGCGATATAACCCCGGCGTAGGTAAAGGCCTTAATAACCTAGTCGCGCTATAAGTTATATAAAAAGGCCGCCGTCCGGTTGGCGCCGTTACCCTTAATTAGTCGGATATCGTACTACGACGAGCGCCGGCTAAAATCGGGGAACGGCTCCCTACCGAGACCCTAACGATATAGTAAGTAAAAGGAGAGGCTACCTAGGATATAGATAAGCGGGTTCCTATTCTAATACGCGCCCGTAGTCTCGAGGCGCCCGTACTAGTTTTACTTACTAGCCCGCGTTATAAAGATAAGCGGTATATACCGGGTCGAGCCCTTACTAGTAAACTTAAACGTAAAGAGGTCCGAGATCTCTACGGCCCGATAGTCGCCTCCGCGGGTAAGGAGATAATAGCCGAAGAGGAGGTCTACGAGGGTTCGAAAATAGTACTCGGTCGACGTACTACTATAGGCCTATAACTTATAGTATACCCTTTCGAATTCGGCCTCTAAGTAGCTATTAAGTAGAGTATCGCCGCCTTTATCGGCGTAGTTCTCCTTATCCCGTTAGGTATCTTAACGCTATAGAGACTTAAGGTACTCTCGGATATTATCCTTACGAAGCGACGGGTACGTATTTATTCCGAGTACCTTCTACGTCCGGTAGAGGTCCGTAACAGCGGTAATATATATCCGGATAGACTGCTAAGCTAGCCGAGTCTCGTCCTATAGAGTATCGGAGGTAGCTTTACGGCTCCTAACCTTTAAAGGCCGGCTTACTACCTCCTCGACGAGGAAGAGAAGGAGCTTCTCCTCCGTAACCGTAGAGCCGTCGTAGTATTACTTACGCTAGTAGAATTACTCGAATTCTTCCTATTTCGGCCCGTACGCCGAGGTCGTAGTCTTTAGTCGAGACTTATAGATTAAAGAGAGGATCGTCTATACGTTAGCGCGTAGCTCCGCGTTGTTTATCGCCTTCTACTAGATATTCGACGGCTTTGCACGTCCCCTTGCCCCTGCCCTAGCCCCTGCCCCGGCTCCTCCTCCTCCTACGAGCCTCGCCCTAGGCCCCCCCGCCTTCGTCGCCTTCGCCTTCTATCGATTTAGCGTCCGGGCTATAGCTTATCGTAGTTCGTAACGAGGGAGAGAAGGCTAAATAACTCCTACGAATAATTACCCGTCTAGGTTCGGAGCGCGGTAGCGGCGCGCGGTAGGGAGGGGGAATTACCTCTACTAGCGATAACGGATATACCGCCCCCCGGGGCTATTCGGCCGCTAAACGCTTAGTAATAGGGCGCTATAGCGAACGCGAATAGCGGCTTCGGCGTCGAATTAGCGACGCAATTAGCGGGGGGTAACGGTATCTACGTATATCTACGGCGCGCCCTCCCGGCGTGGGGGTAGATATCCGCAGATGCGGCTAGCTACCCCGGCCGCTGATTCTCGCCGCGCCCCGCTGACCGGGTCAGCGGCACTCAGCCTGCCCTCGGATACCATGCAATCAACATTCGGGCTAGAAACGAAATGGTCACGTGTTACTAATTACTGCTTGATTGATAAGCACAAGCCTCGCAAGGCATTGCTGGGATTGCCAAACCTGCGACGGTCGCACGCGGGCGCAGCGATGACGCCGCACCTACTGAAGATCATACGGAGATACGGCATAACACAAAAAATCGGCTATTTCACCGGGGACAATGATGCGAAAAATGACACCCGCCAACTTTCAGCACTATCATTCAGGGACAAGAAGATCTAATCCGAGGCTTGGAGGTCTAAGTCCAGGAATCTAAGGAGGAGCTTCGACGCAAGAACGATAAATAGCACGAGGAGACGAGATAAGTATACTAGGACATCTAGAAGGGAATTCTAAATTTGAAAGGGAACTTAACTCGGTTAATATAGAAGCTGGATATATCTAGTGAGGTAGCCGTGCCGAAACTAGGCGGCTCTCGAGTAACATTTGCGGACATCGTACGTAGTCTACTAGTAAGCCCGCCGACTAGTATACGCAATATAGCTAGGCTAACGAAGTAGGGAATAGTTAGCGAATATCTTTAATATACTATTAATATATCTCGTATAAATAAGTCGAATAGGCATAAGGCTTAAATCGGGCAGATTCGATAGGCCGTCGAGGAGGAGATAAGGGCGAAGAACGGACAAGAGACCTAGAGGTACGTAGTAGTCGTAAGAGAGTTAAGAAATGCAGACCGAGTTAAGATCGTCTATAGAGACGAAGCCGAGCTCTAGATAGTTAAGGAGGCCGCGTAGAAGATAGCTATTAAAGGAGCGCGGGTTATAAGAGACTAGCTATATCCGGTTAGGGTTAATAACGCTAACCGGACGGCGGTCCTCGATGCGGAAGGTAATATCCTGCCGGGAGCGATCGAGGCCTTAAGTGCCGAAAATAGAGTAACTATTAGCAAGATCTCTTAGTTAAGCAAACGAGAATCTAGGAAAGCTTACGGATCTATAGTAGTATATATTACTAAGAAAAGCGATATAGAAAGGCTTCTAGAGGGCTACTACTTTAACCTAGCGGGAGAGTTAGCTACTACTTACGTATTCGAGCTAAGGACGGGACCGATCTAATATAATTACTAGGGGATCGGTCATAAAGCATACTCATGCAAGAAATAGCGGACATGCGGGAAATGCGCTAGTGCTAGCTATCACCATAAAGAGTACATAGCGATCGAGCTAAAGTGCGTGCTATGCGGCGGACCGCATGAGTTATTTAGCTAGAAGTGTAGGATGAGGAACCTAAGTAGTAATGCTTAAGTCCCTCCGCATCCTATAGCTAAATACGCATAAAAGTAATATAGTATAGTAGAGTCTAATAAACGACATAGGCCTTAAGGACTTTGCTATGCTAGCTCTCTCTAAGCCGTATGCGCGCAATATCGGCAGAGAGGTAGTAACGAGTCCTATAGGACACTATAACTAGATAAAGATAATACCGACGAGTACTCGTAACGGCCTGTGGCCGATTCGTAGCATGCTTTGGATTCGAAGTAACCTTAAGGCGGAGCAAGTACCTATGCCGTCGGCCGATCTCATAGCAGTAGTACTCCGACTCGAGGGAAGGGAAGTCATGGTGGTATCAGTGTACGTGCAAGGAAGGAACGACGAGGCGCTAACGAGCGCGATGGAGCTGCTGCGCGACCTGATCGATCGCTTTCGTGATGGAACAGGAAACCACACAGATGATCTGTTTATTTGGGTGTCCAGCACCCACTTGTTTTTGCTTGTATTACGCCCGGAGGGTTCCCCCATGGAGCCACTACGACTTCCTAACCGAAGATGTCAACATCTGGAAGGCGGCCAAGTATCTCGAACCTGGTAAGGAGACCATGGGCAACAAGGTGCCACCTTTGAAGAAGGGAGATGGATCTACGACCAAGGATAAGACAGAACAGGTGGACGAGCTGCTCAGCACCTTCTTCCCTCCCTTTTACCTACGATAATTGAGGGTGAAGGAGTGCGACCACAGCGAAAAGCAGTGCCCATGTCCGGTTTGACTCTGGAAGAAATCGAGGAGAAGGTCATGGCAGCGAAACCGTGGAAAGCACCCGGAGAAGATGAACTTCCGGCGGCGGCATGGAGACAACTTTGGCCGGTGGTAAAGTACCGGGTGTTGGCTCTCTTCAAGGCGTCTCTCAGAGACGGCATAGTGGCATGTGATGGCTAAACTGGCCCTGGCGCTTGGAGAATTTAGTGCACGTTTGGCTGTCGTGCCAAGCATGGGTACTTCGTACCTGCCTTGTCGTATCGGCCCGCAACGTGCCTTGCGACCATTGGCAATCTGCATTTGCAAGGCTCATGCTCCTTTGGCCTTAAAAGCCGTTCCGATCCAGCCGTCCTGGCATTGCCCCTGGCATTGCCCCTGGCATTGCCAGGTGCGTGTGCCCGTGAAAAACCATGAATGGCTTTCTTGGTCTTGTCGCCGTTGCGCTCGCGGCCAACTAGTGTTGGACTTTCCCGCGCCACTGCTCAATAAAGGACCATGACCGGAGAAAACATAAAAAGCCGAAAATGGCAGGACAGCGCTGTCTGTGGGGCAATAAGCCACATTTGGCCCTCCAATTATTTCTATTGGATTGTATGCTGCCATATTGCTTTCTTTCAATTGGAGAATCGGCATTTTCGTGAACTTCTCTTCTTCCTGAGCCCTGCGCTGATGAACCACCTACCAAAGGCAGCGCGGACCATTCGGAGCTGGATAATGACTGCATTTGAATCGAA
>KQ030739.1:0-27604 GCA_000956045.1 Hirsutella minnesotensis 3608
CCCAGTCGCAAACTCGACGAACGAGCGGTTCAACCCGCACCCGCCATCACCTGATGAGAGCGCGAGCGGTGGCCTTAGAAGCTCAAAAGCTCAAGCCACCAATTTACCCACATCGACAACGCGAAACGGACGCGTGTTTCTAACTGCTTTACGCGTGGTCAGTGGTCCGGCTTCCGGCTCTTATTCCCCGGAAGGGTTGCATCAGCACGACAATTTGCTCCCGCGCGCGAAGCGGTGGCGGGGCCCAAAGGAATAAACCCTTGACCTCAATCCCGGAGGTCGGACCACAGAGGCCCATACAAGAACGAGGGCCTTTCAAAGGCGGCGCTCTGACAGTCCCAGTGCCGGCCGTGGGCCAAAGTCTACATGAGGGGCCGGAACCGAAAGGGCCGCCACGGACCCTCTTCGATATGGTCCTTGCTCCGTGGGCCCATCCTCCAAGTCCAAATCCCAAGAAAGCCGCGACTCACAACTGCGACTAGGAAACACACCACGAATACAATGGACTCTGCGACCGATGAGACAGTTCGTAGCCTCGTCCAAGGCTGGACCGTCGCCGACTTTCGCGTCTATCGTCTGGCGAACGGGAAGAAATCCTCGAGGACTGCTTATGGCAAGATGAGCCCGTCGTAATTGAAGAAAGGGATGACGCCCACTACCTGAGCCCCAGGATTGCGACGGGAGAAATACTCCGACGTGAATACTACGTGGGCGACGACGGCATCGGCAAACAGCTTATAAGGAAGCCACGGAGGTATACTACAGGAACACATTCATCGTGCGGATGCACTGGCTGCGAGTTTATGTGCGATGCGGTCGCAGATGGCATGACTCCAGTTCAGATAGCGCCACTGATCAGAGGGCTCCTCATCATTTACGCCGACATTGAATGTCACGTCACTGCGCCCCTCGCCGACGACGACCACGATGTCGCCTGTGCTTGGACACGCGGCGCGCTGGAAGACTCTTTGAGTTTGTCAACGCGAGCCGGATAGTGCTCGTGCTGCGTGGCGAGGGCCTAGAGAACGGCAGCGATTCGGCAACGCAAGATGTACTGAAGGACATCGCACCCGTCCTCAAAGGATTGCTCACGAAATTCGGGGACCGTTTCGAGATTGAAAAGGATGTTCCCAGACCCTCCAAATATATTCACAGCTTCCGGTCCTACTGGGACGCGCCGACAGAACTTGCACGACAACGAGTCAGTGACGGCGTAGCTATTTTTGAGCAGATCATGCAAGTCAAAATGGAAGAATGGACGCGTCACGAAACGCACTCGGAGGGGATCGTTCATTGACTGATCGACACGGGGTACCACCTGGGACAATTTCATTCTCTATATATCTAACCCGTCGTAGAAAGAACCGATTATTGAGTCGTTGAAGGCATGACAGAGGTTGAATTGTCAACGCACTCACAACCGTCACCGGCAGCACCTTACGGCAAAGGGAACAAGGCAATGCGAGTTGCGCTTCTACAAACGATCCGTCGCAGCAGCCTCCCCAAAACCCGGACAGCACCTTTCATGTATCAAGTATCCATGGTGCTGTCGTATACCAAACTCGCCAGATCATCCGACACGTCTGGGACGTACTCTCCCGTTTCACTGCCACACCAACCACTTTCAGAGTCTGTCACCGCCTCTTCCAACTTTCCGGGCTGCACGCACCATTGCGATGGCTCAGTCTGCGACAGGAACTGCCGTAGAGCCGATGGCGACTGTCGTGTCACCTCCGCCGCCTTCTTCTTCGCCTCAAGGTGCGTATGCAGGTCGTACTGGTCCCCCCGTTGTCGAGTCGTCGTTTCATTCAATGCAGCCGCTGCTTAACCTCTCGGTTTATGCCGGAAAAGGACTCGATCCTGGCCAGTAGCTTTATTACGTTGCGCCGAGTCGGCAGCATGATAGTCGGCTGACTGAGCAGATCCTCGGCACTGTCCCGCATGCTCCTCGCGGGCGAGACGGGCACTCGAAGGGTATCGTCTTTGCCGCGACGCCACGGTATGACGTGCTCCAACTTCTCCTCCCTCGCCCAATTAGGGCCAGAAAGGAGAATCATGTGGCGCAGCGCTCGGCGGCATCGCCGGTTCCTTTCCTCCTCGGCCGTCTCTTCTGCGGCCCGTCCCATCAGGCGCAGCCAATCCTGATGCACGACACGCTCCAGCTGCTGGAACCTGTCCGCCGTCAAGACTCGAGGCGCGGCATCGGGCGCGAGGCCCTCGGGCAACCGACGACCCGCGCAGGCGTCCTCTAGGCGGATGTCGTGGCTCTCTTGAGGCGGCGCGAAGTACGGGGCGCGGTACTGGATTTGGAAGAAACCCGGCTTCCCGTTCGTGATTTGTGCTTGCTGCTTCATGTACGTTGACTCCATCGCAAGAGCCAAGCAACGTCGAATGCGTGTTCCATTGCGCCATGTGGACCGGCCTGCAGCATGCTTCGGTCATCCACGCGTCCATACTGCTGTACAGTCAAGGCAGCACGCGAAGAGCAACCGCAAAGGACTTCGAGCACGAAAATGAATTGATCAGGCACGGTCTATCCGTGAGGGATACTTTGTGGAGGTATGTTGCTCATATTCTCTACTAACTCGTGAGGCAGACAGGTCCGGACGCATCCTGACACAGATAAAGACTGGGCTGCAGTGGTCGACTCCTTCGCCGGAGGGCCGACGTCGACCGCGGGGAGCATATGAGCTCTAGTCATCGTTCCGTAGGCTTTGAAGATCGGTTAGTAGACAGGGGCTTGAAATCCGCTTGAGGCGCGACAAAAAGGTGACCTCGGTCTTTGTAGTAAGTCGGTTGATATTTCCAAGCTCGCGAAAAAGCCTACACATTCTACATGTGTCCATTTTGACTGCATTGGAATTTTGCTTGCATCACATGACTGGCCAGGTTGAGATCTGCACAGTTGATCTGGAAGCTCAGACCATGCTTGAACCTGTCGCGTGGCGCGCAAAAGTAATTGTCTCGGCATCCTCTCCCCTTCCTCTTCTCCCTTCCCTCTTCTCCTGCACCCGGTACCAGTAAGCACCCGCGTATTTCGCCCAAATGCACCATCGCGGGACAAGTTGACCGATCACGTACTGTTAGAGTCCAATCGAGATCCTGCTGCTCCAGCAAGAGCTCAGCAACCCCTTTGTGAAAGACTTTGTCAGCATAGTCCAACGGTGTCCGACCGCTGTAGTCCTCGGAATCAGTGCTAACGTCTCGTCGGTCAAGCAAGAGCTTCACAGCCGCTTTACGTCCGCCATGGGCCGCGTGGGATAGGGGTGTCCGGCCGTCTACGTCCTTCGAGTCGGCTTCGACGCCAGGTCGGTCCAGCAGGAGCTTCATGGCCGCTACCCATCCGCCCCGTGCCGCGTGGGACAGGGGTGTCCGTTCATCTCCGTCCCTCGAGTCGGCCTCAACCCCTGGTTGGTCCAGCAAGAGCTTTATGACCGCCTCGTACCCGCCGCGGGCTGCATGAGATAGGGGTGTCCGGCCGATTCCGTCCTTTGAGTCGGCCTCAACGCCGGGTTGGTCCAGCAAGAGCTTGACGGCAGCCGCATGCCCCCCACCGGCCGCATAGGACAGTGGTGTTCTGCCATCTCCGTCCCTCGAGTCGGCCTCAACCCCTGGTTGGTCCAGCAAGAGCTTTATGACCGCCTCGTACCCGCCGCAGGCCGCGCGGGATAAGGGTGTACGACCGTCTCCGCCCCTCAAGTCGGCCTCAACACCGGGTTGTTCCAACAAGAGCTTCACAGCCCTTTCCCATCCGCCCCATGCCGCGTAAGCAAGAGGCGTCCGACCCCTGCCGTCCTTCGAGTCGGCCTCGACGCTGGGTCGATCCAGTAGGAGCTTAATGACGCCGTCATCTCCGCGATCGGCCGCGTAGGATAGGGCTGTCCGGCCGTCTCTGTCCTTCGAGTCGGCCTCGACGCTGGGTTGGTCCAGCAAGAGCTTCACAACTAATTCGTGCCTGCTAGCGTACCGGCTACCGGCCGCGTAGGATAGCGGTGTCCGGCCATCCACGTCTTGTGAGTCAGCCTCAACGCCGGGTTGGTCCAGCAAGAGCTCGACGGCGGCGGCATGCCCCCAGCCGGCCGCGTAGGATAGGGGGGTCCGACCGTAGCCATCCTTCGGGTCGGCCTCGACTTCTGGTCGGCCAAGAAGGAGCTTGGCAATATCGCTGTGTCCGCGATCGGCGGCGTGAAACAGCGGAGTATAACCGCTCTTATCCCTCGAGTCAGCGTCAACCTCCGGTCGATCTAGCAAGAGCTCAACTACGGCCACCCGCCCGTTGCCAGCGGCGCGGGATAGCGGGGTCCGGCCGTCCTCATCCCTCCAGTCCGCCTCGACGTCCGATCGGTCCAGCAAGAGCTTGACAACGGCTTCGTGCCCGCCGCTGGCTGCATAGAGCAGCGGAGTCGAACCGTATAGGTCCCTGGAGTCCGCGTCGACTTCCGCCCGGCCTAGGAAGCGCTTCACAATGGCCTCGTACCCGCCACCAGCCGCGCAGGACAACGGCGTCATCCCCCCCCAGTCTTTCAAGTCCGGCCGAATGCTGTTGCTGGCGAGAACGAGCTCCACCAGCAGTTCTTCTTGTTCCTCCGCAAGGAGATGCATGATTGAACGCCCCTTCGCATCCATTTGTTCCACGTGCCGAATGGTCAGTAGACGTGCTAATCCAGGGACTGCTCGCAGGAGGGCTAGCAGGTCCGGAGGCGTGAGATGCTGCGCCGAAGACAGGACGAGTTCCAGCGGGATGGGTTTTCCGGAGACCTCCATGACGCTGGCCCGCTAGGGGAAGTGTAACGACAATGAGGACTCTCGTACGGGTGGCCGACGGGTGCGTGTCTGGCGATGTGGATGATGGGAGGATAAACGGGACTTTGCCGGGATGCCGTCTGTGTTAGGGGAAAGAGGTAGCTGTTGCACGGGTTGGTGTTCGAGACTCGCGTGGACAGTATCGATGAGACAATGGTCGCGCAATGCTGAGCAGTGCCCTGTCAGCGCCCAGCTTGGGGAGACGGGGACGTAGACGGAGAGCGATGTGATGAAAAGATGCGACCGGGCTGCCTTTGCTGATGGGCCTGATAGCCTCGATCCAGCCGGGCGACAAGTTGCTCACGTCCCACGACAGCCTGCTTGGAGTCATTCAAGCGACAAGCAGTTTGGTCAGCGGGCAGCGTACGTTGGGGCAAAATCCGTGGCCTGAGGTACACTGAGGTGCACTCTAACGGGCTAGGCCCGTACAGGCCTCGGTACCCACTCGGCCATTTGTCGAGAGGCGCTCCGCGTCTGCCGGTCCACTTTCTTTCTCTTTTCTCCTCACCACAGAATACTCGTTGTAGTCGCCCAGTTAGTTGTCAATACACTCAGTTGGGACCGTTACATGCACCAACACGCGGCAGACGGGCAAGGGAGAACTCACCTGGGCATGTGACATCCACAGGCCTTGCCGGCCAAACAATTCTGCCCCCGCCTCACGCCTCTGCCTCCACCACACGCTTCTGCCTTCTGACAAGGTGCCGCCACTGAGGAAGGATGATAGAACCATGACCAGTACGTTCTTCCCCCCACTGCTAGCGAGAATCGAAGACGAAGGGCTGCGTCCACAACGCAGAATGTAGCCATGCCGGATTGTTACACTGGAAGAAGTCGACGACTCGAAGTCAAAGACATGGCAGCGAAGCCGTGGCAAGCGGCCAGAACCCATGGGCTCCCGGCGATGGTGTGGAGGTAGCTATAGCCAGTAGTGAAGCATCGCGTTCTGGCGCTCTTCCGGGCGTCCCTCTAAGATGGCGTCGTGCCCCATCAGTGGCGGACAGCAAAGATTATCCCGCTAAAGAAGCCGGATAAAGGAGACTACGCTGAGGCTAAGGCGTGGCGTCCTATATCCCTCCTGTCAACGCTGGGCAAAATCCTGGAAGCGGTTGGTGACGGAGGAGAGAAACGCGTGGAAGACGCGTAGTGGTCTCCACTTCCGGAAGGACATTTGCATGGGGCCAGAAGAGCGTGAGAACGGCTGACAACATATCATCGGAAATGTGATGCGAGTGAAGCCAAGCTCAAACAAGCCAAGGTTACTCGTGCCACGCCTCACGTTTCTGGATTTCGATTTCCCTCCACTCCAGAAAAGTGGGACATGGCACGGGTAGGCAACCTTTCACGGGTTTCTATCGGGTATCGGCAAAACTTTGTACCGTTAAAGTTCGTGACTTAGGCCGGATAAACTCCGGCTCGGGCTCGGCTCCGCCACGTCTTCAACGAAGCCTGAATATCACTCTGCACTCCCCCCTGGCCTAGCCATCGCGCTTTCAACGCTTTCATACTTCCTCCGGCCCACTCCGAACCCGCATTTGCGCAGCCTGTCTGCTGTGCCTGCCGGCCACCTCATTATAGCGTCGCCGTTTTTTCTACGCGTTGGCACATATTATATTAAAAATATTAAATGGTGACTTTGTCAGAACTCGATCGCGATTTAATCGCGCGCCATCCCTTGGGCAGCTCTCTGAGCCACCTAAGGAAGTCACTTCAGGATGCAGAGCACTCCTATACCTCAATATCCAGTCCGCATGGTGACGCCACCGATGACTCCGATGAAGGTCGAAAAAAGGCGATATCGCGACTTCTCTCTGCCCTTATGGGGACGGAGGTAGCTCTCGATCTTCGCTTTAAAGCGAGCGGTTCTAATGTAGTCTCCGAACTGGCAGTCCTCGTTCGACGTGTTCAAAACGGGGACTTCACCTACAGTTACTACCGTCCGCTGACGAAGCTTATCATCCACAATGCATCCAACTCTGAGATATGGAGCGCCGTGCTTGATCTCATCAGCACGCTCACCCGAGTGACTCCTCCTTCAAGCGTTCCGGCAACATTCGACAGCACGCCGATTACCCATTCCTCCGCTTCCCAGCAAGGTGCCGAACAGACACGAGAGTTGGTGGAAAGAAAGGTTTTTGAGGAGATCAGATTCTGCACATATCGCGACGTGGAAGGATTCTTTGAGAAATACTTCGATCGAAAAGAGTGGACGCGCCGTGCCTTGGACGTCTACGAGGCGACCAAGGATCGGCACGTCGATGGCGCGTGGTCAGATTTTCCTGACCCACCCGTCCAGGCCGGAGTTCTGGACTGGTGGTTCCGATTCCAGGACGACTTTCTCTCGGAGGAACGACGCCGCTACTATTCGACTACGAACCCAAAAGACCTTGTCGGTACCGAAGCTCAGCGACAAATCGACCTCTTTGTCAAGCGAAGGAATGGGCAGCCAGATGCCGCGCACGACTGGAGGGATGTCGAGGTGATCGGCGAGCTCAAGGCGTCCAATAACAACAAAAAGGCGACGCTTCTCCAGATCGGCCGATATGTGCGTGATGTGTTCTCCTGTCAACCGACGCGTCGGTACGTTCATGCGTTTACGATCTGCGGGCGCGAAATGGAGGTTTGGGTATTTGACCGCTCGGGATGTTACAGTCCTGGCGCCTTTAATATCCATGAGAATCCACGAAGCCTTTGGAGTCTGAGGATTGGAGTTATGTCGCCAAGTTTTCGTGGACGTCCGACCGGCGAAAGCCAGAGGCAGACCTTCTCAGATTAGCACGTCAGAGAGGAGTCGAGGGCATTGCCAGGTTGATCGGCCATCGGCGCATAACCAGCATCAATGAATTGCGCTCGGACCTAACATTTGCGAAACCTTACTCCTTCCGAGGGCTTTCAAGCGCCGCGTCGTCCTTTTCGCAGTCTTTCTCCCAACCTCAGCCTCTCAATGCCCTTCCTCGGTCATACAGCGAGCTTCATGGCTTAAGCATCGCTGACAGGCCATTAAGGAAGCGCAAATCGGTTGATGTCGGTCGGAAACCTTCAAAGCGATCAAGATCCAACAGTCAAAGGTCGAGCCAAGGGCAGAAGGAGGTGACGTACGATGTGGAGGAAGCTCAGGGGACCAGTCTGCTTGCTCCCAACAACGGACCCTATGATGATCGAGTCTTTCGATGTCTAGTGATCTCTCCAGCTGGTCGGGCGATCCACAAGTACGAAAAGATATCGGAGCTCCTAGGCGCACTCTGCGGCGCCATTAAGGCACACAGGTCCCTATACCTCAAAGGCAACATCCTGCACCGGGACATTTCCGAGAACAACATCATCATAACCGACCCCAAATCGACTGGCCACATCGGCATGCTGATCGACCTGGACCTTGCCAAGGAGCTGGGCAGCGGGCGCAGCGGGGCGCGCTGTCGCACTGGCACGATGGAGTTCATGGCAATTGAGGTCCTGCAAGGGATCGATCACACCTACCGCCATGATCTTGAGTCGTTCCTGTATGTGCTGATTTGGCAGTGCGCGCGGCATGGCTGGGGTAGGGAGTGGCCGAAAGACGCTCTGATAACAAAATGGTACACTGGCAGCTACCGAGAAATTGCGCATGCTAAACGAGGAGACATGGGTGTTGATGGATTTGAAGATATTCTGGAAGAATTCCCACCTCATTTCAACTGTGTTAAACCGCTCTGCAGAGAATTGCGAGGAATTCTATTTCCATACAGGGAAGGTCTGTTCGTTGGGACACCCAAGGAGCCGGAGATTCTCTATGGGCCAATCATCAAAACATTTGAGAAGGCTATTGATGATATCAAGGCGATGGAAGGATAAGGTGGTGTCTACCGTTCTGTACGTATTGCGATACACCTGCCTACATGTGGCTCCTCGATTTCGAAGTCTTGCTAATGAAGCAAGTAGTGCACTTCATACAGTACATACCACGCAGCCTTCATTCGACTCTGGTGGAACCTTTCTCTTGTGAGGCTTGCGAGGCGTCATCTCCGTTGCTGCCCGCGACGCGGGCTGACGTGGCTGCCAGGCACTAGAAGCAGGCGACACTCGTTTTGCCCGGCTGGATAGCAGTGGTAGGTGCCATTGGGATCGCAACCGTCCTTCCTACTATCTTATCCTTCCAACGTACTGTGAGTTGGGGGGTTGCCGACCGCCCACCAAAAGCTACTTCAGAGGTTATATCGTAGCGACGGATTGCGGGCGCCAGGCTACCAGGCTTTGTCAGACGAACGCAACGCCTTAAGACCGCTGGCAGCTTGACATTAAGGTTCCTACATGCCCACTGGGAACCATGCATCAATGGAAAAGGCTCTTGCAGCTGCAGGCTTGACCTGGCTCGCTTCGCTTGGCACTGCCAGCGGATAACGTGGCTTGCGGGAATAGTACAGGTTGAGCTCCTGCATCTGGCTCCTCCCTGTCCCGACCTTTTCTGCCATGATACACATTCTGCTGAGACGCACAAACCCACTGGATTCACGTAGCACCTAAATTGTCTGGAGCGCCGGTCAGCCCTTCTGAGGTTTGGTGTCACAGGTGCTGGAGGCAAAGGCGCTGCTGAGCAGGTATGGCGGTCTCTCGTACTGATACTCACCTTGACGTCTCTCAGACCTTCAAAGTCGACTGCGACGCCACCATCCACTTTATCCGCGCCGTCGCCTCCAATCCTTCCATTACGCGTTTCCCCCTCGTCACGTACCCTGGCTCGCGCCGCGCCTCTTGGTCTTTTGGTGTCCCAGTAAAGGGTTCGTCCTTGCTGATGGGAAATAAGATTCCCCGCAATTCCCTACAAAGCGACTTCACGCAGTTGAACTCCGGTGGAAACTCCCTCAAGATGAGTCCGAATCCTTTGTCTTCGGCCTTGCTCATGTGGCCAAGCTTCGTGTTTGCGATGTTTTGGTAGCTGCCGGTGTACCAGTCTGTCAACATACTCTCCCACCTGCTGCTTTGGTTTGCCCAAAAGTTCCCAGCCGCGGCGGGCACATTGCCAGATAATAACATAGAAGAATGATTCAAGATCGTGACGATATGTATGCGAAATTCCAAGAAGCACTTCGATCGCCATGAACTCCATCGTGCCAGTGCGGTGCCGGGCCCCGCTGGGGCCTGTGCCTTCTTCCTTGGCCAGGTCCAAGTCGATAAGCATACCCCTGAAGCCGTCGGCTTTGTCCGGGTCAGTAACGATGACGTTGTTTTCCGATATGTCTCGATGCAGAATTTTTCCATCTACGTAGAGCGATCGATGCACCTTGATGGCATCACGAAGGCCTTCAAGGAGCTCGGTAATAGAGTTGAACTGGCTAATGGATCGTCCCGCCGGAGAGATGGCCAGTACGCGAAAGATGCGGTTGTCGTATGGCAGGTCTTGGCAATGGTCTTGCTGGATGAGACTCGTACCCTCCGGTTCTTGCACAGGGTAAGTGATCCCGTTCTCTCTGTGTTCTACCTCAGCTAATTGGCTGTTCGACCGGGGCCTCTTCGACGTATTGCTTCCCCTATCTACAGACTTTCGCTTTCCGAGTCCGCTGCTGGCAATACTCAGACCGTGAAACTCGCTGAAAGAGCGACTCGGGGGGAGCTGTGATTGTGAAAATGAAGTGTTAGCGCTGCGTGGTACGCCACGAAACTTGTGCGGAGTCTCAAAGATGAGACTTTCACGCAGCTTGCTTATGCTGGTGACTTCTTCATGGTAGCCGACCACTTTCGCGAGACCTTTAACGCCGCGTTCGTTCGCCTTGTCAAGTAGGTCCGCCTCAGGTGGTCGCATGCTGGAAGTCCAAGAGAACTTCACGACCCTGTCAAACTCGTCTGCACCTATAGGCTTGGCAAGAAAGCAGGATGTTCCGCGACAGACAATCGCTCGCTGAAGGGAGATCGGGTTGGGGTCGAGTTCGAGTTCCCGCTTCCGTTTCTTCCCGCGGGCTTCAACAGGTATGGTGATGAATAGCTTGTCGTCTTTCTCCTTGATGACTGTAATCCAAGCCCAGCTCTTCGTCGCTCATCATCAGGTAACCGCACATGACCTGGATGAACTTCTCGGGCTCCTCGTGGACATCAAACGTAGCCCCACTGTACGGCCCAGAACGATCAAAAACCCACGTCTCCATCTCCGTCCCGGTGAGAGTAAAGGCGGGTACGCACAGGCGTGTGGGCTGGCTTGCGAACACGTTTCGCACAGCGCTGCCAATCTGAAGCCACGGGGCTTTGTTTTTCTGGTCGGATTTCTTGAGCTCGCCGACGACCAACACGTGTCGCCAGTCGTGTTTCGCGTCGGCTTCCCTCCCCCTTCTCTTTTTCACGAATAGGTCCAGCTGCCGTTGCGTCTTGGCCCCTCCCACTCTATTGTCATGGGTGCTCCTGAAGTAGGCGGCTCCTTCGTTTGCGAACAGCTCTTGCTGCAGACCGAGCCACCAGTCGCACGCCGCATCCTCGGTGGCCGCGTCGGGGAGTTGTGTCCACCTCTTATCGCTGTCGCTGTAGTGGCTTTTGGCGGTCTGCCAGATTCGCCCGGCCTGCTCGTTCCATTCGTTGCCTTCGAAATATTTCTCGTGGAATCCTCCGACCGCGCGGTGTGTGCAGTGGCGAATCTCTTGGAACACGCGATGTTCGATCTTCCGCCGCATCTGTTCCGAGCCCTGCTCTGCTGCGAGGCGGGTGAATGGGTGATGGGAGTTTCGAAGGATGGTGGGAGACTCGGCGGCGGGGTGGAGTGGGAGATTGCTCGGATGAGGGCGACGACGGCAGCCCAAATGTCGACATCGAGTGCTTGTTTGATTACAAGCTGCGACAGCGGGCGAAAGTGCTGGTACTCGAAGTCGCCTTTCCGAAGTCGTAGACGGACCATCGTAAGGTCAGGTCCAAGTGCATCCCTTCCCGTTCTGGAAGCCAGTGCTAGGGAGATGCTAGATGCAGATGAGATGGTAAACAACTGGTCTGTTGCTGCCACGAACAATTGTGGTCGTTCTGGCGCGTCGTTGCTGCCATCTGACTTGGACGCTTCGCTGGGAGTCTTTGGTTCGGCCTCGAGCAGTGCTTCACGAACGGCGCTGAGCGAGTCGCCGAGAGGGTTTTGTTCGATGATATCGCACTCGTCTTGCGTAAGGTGAGCCATGGCGCAGGCTACTAAACAGTGCACATTTCGTGAAGAAAACGAATGCAAGCTCAAGCTTGACAAAGGGTTGGACCAAGACTGACTCTACCCTCAGGCACTCAGACCCACTCACTAAGCGAACAGACGCGCTAATCACGTGATTCTGTGAGAGGGCCTGAGACCATAACTGGGAAATTAGGTGGGATGATGCTTCACTCTCATACAAACAAGGCACGTCGCTCCGCACGAGCAAGCCTTGAGGAACGAACCTTGTCCGATATGTCCAGCAACAGTGTATTTGGCTTCTATCGCGTAGCCCTACTCCCTAGCAGTCATGCACTCGGCCCCACTCCAGCGCACATCTCGAGAGACGCTCTCTCCCACCCGTCGCGCCTTGGTTGAATTCGACAGCGACAACCGTGACCACGACGGCTCTACAAGCAGCGCAATTACTACTCTTCCTCCAGCATTGCAAAGTCTTACGACGCACAATACCAGCAAGGCAACCAGGGGATATAACGCCGCAATTGCCCAGAAATCCTTCCCACAGTTCAATAAATTTCCGCCCGAGATACGCCGGTGCATCTGGGAGTTCTTTTGTCCCACGCTAGTAGCCAAGTGCCGTGTCTGGGAGTTCCATCTTCTTCCATCATCACTATCTAATTCTTGTATTGCCCTCGAGTCTCGAGTCCTAGCGTACCAGATGCAGCCGGTCAAGGCAATGCTGGTCTCTTGTTGGGAAAGTCGTACCATCGCCATAAACGCTCTTCCAGACACTCTAAGCATTCGAAATGGCACGGGCGTTGTTCGATTTAACAAGGAAACCGATGTCATCCTCATATCAGATATGCCTTTTTCTAACAACAGACTAAAGGAAACTATGGAAATGCCTGGGTTTTTCGACAATATCAAACACCTAGCTGTCGACGAATCGCTTTGGCACCTTTTATTCCAGGATATCCCAGAGCCCCGATTACCCCTTGTCGAGCATTGTCCTCAACTTACCTATCTCTATATTTGTGTCTCCAGCCATCGATGCTTAAAGACTGGGGTAACGTGGTGTCGATCGAACTTAGTCAACAAGTTACATAGTGAGATTCCCAAGCTGGAGGCTGAACTGGATGAAGACCTACAGCTTATTTATTGTTGGCCGAACCTTGTTAAGCACCATCAGTTTGCAGAAGAAGAAGTTCCGATTCTTGTGAGCAACAATCGGTTGTTCAAGTTTTGTTCGTATTTTAGGAGGGACCTAGCCCAAGAACAATCGGCAGTTGAGCTTTGGCCCATGGTCCTTTTCGCAGACACAGAAGGGATAAAGCGCTTTCAAAAGCTACAGGTTGGCAATAATGAAGACTTCCGAGACTCTGATGAACAGTCCGATCTCGTCGAGTCGGAAGAGGATCTCGAGAACGAAGAATTTGATGTGGTGGAATACAATCCGGAGGATTGGCAGGATGAGTTCGACGATACGATGGATGAAATATTTGACCATGTGCATCCAGCTTACATGTAGAAATATGCAAGGCATTGGAGTTATGTCACGTATCACACAGCTCCTGAAACTTCATGCCCCATCACTGCCACTGCTGCGCCGCGGCTCCGTGATGAAGGTATATATTGCACGAATGTGTGCATCCAGTCGTCTCTCTTCTTTGTTCCTCAGATAATTCTAAGATAACTCTCCTCAATCAACAGGCCATCTTGTGCTAAACGCTCCTTGATCGCTGTGGAAGCCTGGCTGATGTAACGCCAATTACGTGACAAGTTATCTACGCCTCTCTGTTGGTCCCGATATAGTCACGCCACGGAAGGATCCCCCTTAGCCCAAATGCCGCCTCTTCCACGGTATGCCTTTGCCCCGTGTCACCATTTCTACGCGATATTGTCAGCAAGAGCCAGACGGCGTTTATGTTTTCTTCTTACTCTCAGCGCTTGTTGCAAACTCTTCGGCCGGTTTGTCTTGGTCCACACTTATGACATCACCTCCGCCGAGTTGACGTCCACTTCGGAGCGCCGTGAAGAGCGGGATGAGCGGCCGATGGCGAAGAAAACGAAGTTTTAAGGGTCCAAGGACCATAGGATTATGACGAGTCCCGTCCGGGGCCCAATAGGGCCACGGGTACCCGGGAGCACATAGGTTCGCGGGCCCGTACACGCGCGGCCCCTCGCTGAGTCAGCAGCGTCCACTGTAAACGTCCACTGTAATTTCTCTCCCGTACCGCTGCGGCGGTGCTATCTATGGGCTGCTATACTTTAAAGGACAACACTTTGCGCCTCTTCTATGACCCTCTCTATGGCATTTGCTACATGTCGGCAACTTCTTTAAAAGAGGCTGGTCTGCTGGCTGGTCTGGCGGCCGGTTTGCTGGCCGATTTGCTGGCCGATCTTGGGGCGGCCAGTCTGCTGGCTGGTCTTGCGGCAGCTGGACTACTGGCCCGTCCAGTCCATCTTCTGGTAGGTCTAACGGCCCGTGGTTGTGTTGAGAAAATCGGCCATCAATGCGGCGTTTCAGATGCCAAAGGCCAGACCATTCTTCCTTCGCTAATATTGAGAATTGGCAGCCAGAACGGAATTGATTGCAAGCATATGTGATTGTCAATCGACTAGCTTTATCGAGAGTTGACCTTCGGACGATGAATTTGTACCCTCTAGAAAATGACCATGCGTCAATGACCATGCGTAGTTCTTCGTGTGATTCATAATATCTTTGAGGTGGAAGGCTGCAATCCATTGCGTTCAACGTTGAATGGCAAAAACGGTCACCGCCGCAGCGGTACGGGAGAGAAATTACAGTGGACGTTTACAGTGGACGCTGCTGACTCAGCGAGGGGCCGCGCGTGTACGGGCCCGCGAACCTAGGTGCTCCCGGCCGTTCCGACCGTTACCCTTGCAGGCCTTCGGCCTGTCACAACAAAGCTCGTTCAAGCACGCGAGTTTGTCCAAAAATGCCTGTTATAGCTCATTCTACGACAACGGAAGTCCTTCAGGTGAGGTGCCGCAACTCGCCGGCTTTCCCAAAGGTCACCCAGCATGGGAGCGAATGCCGTGGGTGCAGTTCCCCGTTTCCGACGCCGATCACCTCACGCTCGAAAAGTACGCATCTTCTTCCTTCATGGAGATTCACAAGGAAAAGGTCCGTTGGCGAGGCAAATTCCCCTTTTTTGGACCCGTCAGTGTGTCCAAGAGAGCAGTGAAGAAGGTCCTGCGGGCGTCAAACGCCGCCATCGAGGCCGCAGCCGATGCGTTGGCAGATGAGAATACGCACACGGCAGCTCTCAAGGCAATAAGGGCCGAGCGGCAGACAGACCGAGCGTCCGAGGGAGGCAGTTAAAGCTTCGGCTCTTACCATTCGAAGTCTGGCTAGCGAGCACCGTGGGATCGAGGGACGCCAATCTGCACAAGCGTCAACTGAGGTCTCTGGTGGCAATGAAGCGGTTGATGCACAAGGAAACTTACTGGACCTTGTCGTGCACAAGCTGTCGATATTGATTGGAGGAGCAAGTATTACCTGGGCGGCCTTGGATGAGGTTATTTTCTTGCTTGATCGAAAAGGGCCTAGATAAAACGACGAGCCTGGCTCGGTAGCGCTTTCAGTCGGGTGCTTCCGAGACTCGTCGCACCATTTGTTTCTGTAATATTTGGGGGTTACCGGCTACAATCGTGAATAGGACTCTCATTCTGGTTCATCAACACGCTCGCCTCGGGGCGGTATTCGGAGACTGTCTCGGCGTACAGACCTACTGCCTGCGCAATCTGTGCGAGAAGTGCGCAAAGCCGCCACGATATAAAACAAGGTAAAACAGCATGTCCAGCACCAGCATCCCCACCAGGACGCCGTCTGGGATAACCCAATGGGGGCGGCAAGGAAAGATTTCCCGTCAATTACGGCCAGGACCGAGAAGCCACTCTTCGGTGAGACATTAACGTTGCCCGAACAAGGGTCGTCGCACCATGGGCGGAACGGCCCAGGCTCGAAGCAGAGGCTCCGCACGGGCTGGCGGAAAAGGCGGCGAGCCACGTGCTGTTTTCGGCAACCGGCCTCGTTCACGGACGACGGCGTCCTTGCCTGGTGGTTCAAGCGAAGCAGGCGCTGCTGACTCGGACCCAGGTCTCGACGGAATCGCGCGGCGACGCATCGGGCCGCAGGTTGGGCATACGAAAAGCAGCGGCCATGGAAGAAAGGCGGTATTTGTGCACGGCCCGGGATCTCATGCCAGGTCGTGACACGGGATTCAAGTCAAGTCGCGGGACTGACAAACAGAGACGTGGGCAGCCACGCCACGGCGGATTGAAGGGGTCATTGTTATTAATGTCTCTTCGGCGAGGCGGTCCAAACTCAAAAGATGGTCTGTAACTCGAGGTTTTTGAACCAAGGCTTAGACATCCTCGTCTCGCCCTGGATATATAATCTCTTGTACAATAACGGCCCGTATTAGATGATACAGGATAAAAAGAAAAGCCAGGAGCAAGACGACACTCATCCCCGTCGCCAACCAAGAAATCCCAACCGACCCAATCTCGGTAGAGATAGAGATGGTGGCCAGTATAAAGCCCGTATTGGGAAAAACCATGGCCCACCAGCTAAGATGGAAGAACTCGGGGGGCGCCTGAATCACGGCAATGAATGCTATACCAAACCACCAAAAGCTCAAGGCCCAGAGAAAAATAGCCGAGAGGATAGCCATGGTTCGGATGGTGCCGGTATCCAAGAAGAGGGTGTCGGTGTTTGAGATGCTCTTAGGCAGACTGTCAGCCATCCCGATGAGAGCCAAGGCTGTAAAGGCCGGAGGTCCAACGCATATAAATAGGCCCGGCCGTTGTTCACGATTTGGCAAGCCAGCTGCCATCAAGCGGCCGACCATGTGAGCGTACATGAGGACCGCAATGGAGAAGCCTAGGCCTTGGCATGTTAGACCCGCAATAAGGATTGGGATAGCAGACGGATCTGGCTGGGTTCGGGCGATGACGGATGCAAAAGTCCCGATAATCATGATTGGAAAAATCGGCAGGATCCACGACGGCATCATGGTCTCGAGGGTATATGTATGAACCGCGAAGGCGAAGCTGTATTGGCCAATGGCCAGGAGGACAGAAACGGTCAAGTATACCCAAAAGGCGGCCTGAATGCCCCATAGAAGATTGCTGTCGTCGCTAGCGGTAGCGTATCGCTGGGTGCTGGTAATGATCAAAGCGATTGATATGAGAAAAGTCGGTATGAAGAATCCCTCGAGAGGATGTTTCATCGACTTGGTCAATTCGCCCGGATAGAGGAAGAAGCGCGTGGCAATAAGAATAGTGGCAGCTGCAAAAATAATAATATTGAGGATATAGATGAGAAACCCGATGGATTTGAGGCCGTCAAAGGAATTGGGCTCGGCAAAGACGAGGAGCGACAGGCCCCCCGTGCTCATGGGGAACGTGAACCAGGCCCAAGTAAAGTGATGAATGCGCTGGCGAAAGCCTAGCCTGGGGCGTTTTGGCTCACCGGTGTTGATGTAAGTCGGGGGGTTGTCTTGTGGTGGATAAGAGGGTTGCGGATTGGCGGCTGAGGATGCATTGACAAAGTCGATTCTTTGGCTTTTTTGCTTGTCGTTTGAATGGTACACATTCGAGGCCACCGAGTTCCTCCGTGTCGTATCCGTAGAATCAGACACGAATTCCGAGTGTTGGGAGCGTCTGTTGGCCATCTTGCCAAACTCCCTCCCGGCGGCGTCTGCCATAGAGTCTGGAGTATATGCAACTCGACTGCATTTACTCTCAATCGCTCGTGTCTTGCCTGTGAATGCCAGAATGAAAAGAGAGAGAGAATGGAAAGGGGGTGGGGGATGTCTAAGCGCAACGAGAAATGAGCAAGAAAGAAGGTTCTCAAAAGGTACAAGAAACCATGCGAGAACCATGTAACTAGAGGCATATACAAGGGGCTAGGGCATTGCATCTACTTATGGCCTACAGTCGTACTGGGCGACGATTCTGGAGTCTAGCATGATGAGACGACTCCTGGACGAGGCGCCTCGAGTAAGCCTCGTGCTGCAAAGGTTGGCGGTGCCGCGTACCCGGCCAGAGCAGCCCATGGTTTCCTCGTCGGATTCAGATTGACTCTGCAGGACCAACAGGAGCACATTCGCCCATCTAGAGCCGTCTCTACATCACAAGCCGTGTTCCCCCCGTCTCGAGATAGACATCTAGCTCCGTAGGGGGGCGATTCGACTGCAACAAGAGTTTGCTCGGTTATTCCGTACGACTGAATCAGTGTCGTCTCGCAGCAATGGCAAGGCAAGAAGGGAAAAAAGAAGAAAACAAAAAGTGATTCAAGGATGTGTCAGAATGAATTGTGCAAGGGGGTCGAAGCCGTGGCCGGCCCGCTCTTTGGCTTACTAGTGACAGAAAGTGGGCCTTTGTTCGATGGAGAAATGGGAGCCGAATGCACGGATTCCAAATGTCTCGACCTTGATCGCAAATTCGGGGACCCATAAGGCGAGGATCTCCGTCCTGTAATGAACCTGACTTGGCATGTTCTTGCCCCCCGCCCCTAAAAGTAGTGCTGTAGAGTCAAACCCCATCGCGTCACCACGCTACGCTTTTGGACGTGGAAATCATGCAAGATTCTAGTATTTTCGGCATTAGTATCCCGTTAGGTTCATGTGGACACAAAAGAGTTGCATTTGCGCACTAGAAAAGACATGTCCGGCAGTAGCTTCTCTAGACCCTGTTGAGCACTAGTCATGGGCACCATATAGTCGATTTTGAAACGGCCCAGGGTAAAGCAACCCGAGTAACTACGACTTTTCCATGTTACTGCTCGCTACTTCGGCGCGAGTTGAGATAGTCGACATAGAGCATGCCGGTTTCGAATCCATTTCATCGGACAAGCTTCGAAACCGCCCGCTCGGCACTTTTCACCTTGGCTTATACCGTCCCTTGCTTGCGCACGCGCACCAGACACGGAGAACATTCGACACGCGCACATATCGCAGGCATTCGGAAGTATAGGAGCGCTTATCTATTGTCTGGGGCGGCAAGGCCTTGCAGAACCCTGAGAAATTTCCCGTGTGCCCGGCTTTTCGTGAATGGGTGGCGTCTGTGCGCTCCCCAAACGTGGCAAAGACAAGAGACCTCTGCCATCAAAACGATAACGGCATATAGATGTTGCCGTCCAAAATGGGGCCCGTCTATGCGTTTGTCGCGGAGTGCCTGACTTTTATTCCAAACTCTAAAAAAAAAACGGGGACACGGGACGACCGGATGGACGGTGTGTGGACTGGCCTTGAAGGCTCGCAGCAGTAGCCATTCAACGTGTGATTTCTTAATGCAATGTTCCTCTAGTCGGTGGATTGCTTCTCATTGGACAGCTTCTCATAGGACATCCCACGTTGGATTGACCGTGGCCTAGGAAATACTCACTCCCCTCGAGCAGAGTATCCGATTGGCTTGGGGTGGACTTGGACATGTCAGTGTTTCCTCGACTGAAACCCCATGCCCGAGACGAATTGAATGCCTAGGCCACGGCTTCCCATTTCCGCAGTGTCCTACAAGCACGGCCTGCGACGCAGTTCAAATTCGAGAGGATTTTTTTTCATTGTTGTCGTTCCACGTATTGAATTCCCTGTTATGGCTAGGCTTGGGGGGGGTCAGCGACTTTTGCGGAATCATTGCTGCCCTAAAACAAAGCACTGGATTCCAGATGGACGAATCCTGAAACCCGTTTGACGGATCACATCAGTCATGCAAAAGACAACCTCCTGAAGGAACACCAGGTTCCCGAAGAATTCAATGGTCCCTCCTGAATCAGACTTGTAAACGTGCTACGAAAAAAAAAGTGCGTATAGCGATAGATTTCTGTAACTCCAAAGGCATCTTGGCCGTCGGCTTGATCAACTTATAACGGACTTGGTCTCCTCTGCAAGACGGATTCTTTTCTTTTGTGCATCAGTCTCAAGCAATCCTCATCCGCGGCGTAAAAGCATTCGATTTTGATATTACCTTCCATTCTCCAAAAAAGCGTTATAGAATCTGGTCTTATTCTTACTTGGAACGCATCTTTTCCCTTACCCTAATTATCAATCCCCGTCGGTGCTCTTCTCTCTCCATCACACATTCATCATGGCGAACCAAGTCAAGCTCTACCTTTTTGGCGACCAGACCTACGATATCCAGCCGAACCTGAAGACGCTGCTGCTGAGCAAGAGCAATCCCGTCCTCGATGCCTTCTTGTCCAAGGCTCTTGATGCGATCCAGCTCGAGATTGATGCCTTGCGGCATGCATTGCCACACAACGTCCCGCGATTCACCACCGTCTATGAGCTGGTCTTGTGGAACCAGACGACTGAGAAGCGTTGCATAGCCCTGGACATGGCGGTTACCTGCTTGTATCATCTTGCAACTTTCATGGCAAGGTAAGGAGCAATGATTCAACAGCCGTAAGGCTTCGAACAAAGCATGGCTAACATGAAGCAGCCAAGCAGATGTCTGGACCCAAGGCACTCAACGGGCGCAGGTAGCCGGTATTTGCACGGGATCGTTGGCAGCGGCCGCCGTCAGCTGCAGCCGCGACCTGCTGCATCTCGTCCCCATGGCCGTCGACGCAGTCACCGTCGCCTTTAGGGTCGGTGCGCGCGTGGCCGACGTCGCCGACCGAGTCGGACCCGCGCAAGACGCTGGCGAGCGCTGGGCGCTGGCGGTTGCGGGACCGTCGTCGTTTGAGGCCGTCGACAAGTTTCTTCAAGACAGTGTAAGTGACGACTTGGCCACCCTCTTTTACTGTTGTGAATGAGCGTCTTCATTACATGCCCTCCATCTTTCGACGTACATGACGGTTAAGCTGACTGAATATACACAGTTGCTGCCTCTGACTGGCCGACCCTACGTGAGCGCCTATGCTCCCAACGGCATCACCGTCAGCGGCCCTCCTCGGGTCCTTGCGGAGCTCGCCGAGTCGAGTGTATTAAAGGGCGTTCGCTCCGCGGCCGTCCCCGTCTACGGACCGTATCACGCCTCTCACCTGTACACCCAGCGAGACATTACCGACGTCATCGGCGACTTGGCTTCGACGACGGCCTCTGGAACCGAGAACCTACCCTTTCTCTCGGGAGACCAGACAGTGGCCCACGGACGCACTTTTGTGCAGCTGCTCGAGAACGCCGCTCGACAGATTTTTCTCGACCCCATCCGATGGAGCAATCTCCTCGGCAACCTCCAGGCGAGCCTCAAAGACGCCGAGTCTTTTAGCATCACGCCAATCGGAACCACGGCCGATCAGCTCATTTACACGGCACTAAAGCAAACACCGCTGCGAACAATGCTCCCCTCTACTCCGAGCTCACGTCAACCAGCCGTGCCAGAGACTGTCACGTCCAATGCCGACAATGGCAAAATCGCCATCATTGGCATGTCTGGGCGGTTCCCCGACTCCAAGGACAACGACGCTTTCTGGCAGATTCTGTCCCAGGGCCTAGACGTT
Organism: Hirsutella minnesotensis 3608; assembly: GCA_000956045.1. Taxonomy (NCBI): domain Eukaryota; kingdom Fungi; phylum Ascomycota; class Sordariomycetes; order Hypocreales; family Ophiocordycipitaceae; genus Hirsutella; species Hirsutella minnesotensis. The sequence goes on from KQ030739.1 coordinate 21,360, forward strand.
CACAAGCGCGTCCCGGCTCTCCGCTGGGACACCAACACGCACGTTGACCCCAGCGGCCGCCAAAAGAACGCCAGCGCGGCGCAGTTTGGCAACTGGCTAGACGATCCCGCCCGCTTCGACGCCCGCTTCTTCAACATTGCTCCCCGGGCGGCGCCGCAAATCGACCCGGCCCAGCGACTCGCCCTCATGACGGCGTACGAAGCCATTGAACAAGCCGGCGTCGTTCCCGATTCTACCCCGTCTACCAAGAGCGATCGTATCGGCGTAATCTACGGAATCACGGGCAACGACTGGATGGAGACGAACAGCGCCCAAGACGTGGACACGTACTTTATCCCGGGCGGCAACCGGGCCTTTATCCCCGGACGCGTGAGCTACTACTTTAAGTTTGGTGGGCCGAGCTACGCCCTCGATACGGCGTGTTCGTCGAGCATGGCCAGCATCCAGCTCGCCTGCAGCATGCTTCACAAGAAGGAGATTGACATGGCCGTCGCCGGCGGGACCAACATCATCACGAACCCAGACCTGACGGCCGGCTACGACCGGGGCCACTTTTTGTCTCACACGGGAAATTGCAAGCCGTTTGACGATGGGGCCGATGGGTATTGCAGAGGAGAGGGCGTCGGGACGATTGTCGTCAAGCGTCTCGAGGATGCCATTGCCGACCACGATCCGATTTTGGGAGTCATTCTCGGCACCGAGACCAACCATTCCGTCGAGTCCGATTCCATCACCCGCCCAGACCCCGGCGCTCAAGTCAACCTGTTCCACAAAATCTTGCGCCAAGCCGCCGTTGAACCCAACTCGATCGACTACGTCGAGATGCATGGAACGTGAGTAATCCCTGACCCTTGATGCGATGTGATTGCCATCTTCCCCGACCAAACGGCAGCTTTGCTAACGCTTCTTGATGACAGGGGCACACAAGCCGGTGATGCCGGAGAAATGTCGAGCGTCTTGGAGACGTTTGCTCCCCCGGTCTCGATCCCCGGGAGCGTCGCGCGCAAGAGCAACCAGGCTCTCTATCTCGGGTCCGCAAAGGCCAACATTGGCCACGGAGAGGCCGCCTCGGGCATTGCCAGTCTGATCAAGGTACTCCTCATGATGGAGAACAACACTATTGTTCCGCACATTGGCATCAAGACCAAGATCAACTCCAAGTTCCCGAGCGACCTGCACGAGCGCAACGTCCACATTGCCCGGGAATCGACCCCCTGGCCGCCGTCTGACGCCTCCAAGCCCCGACGGGCCTTTGTCAACAACTTTAGCGCGGCTGGCGGCAACACGGCCTTGTTGCTCGAGGACGCTCCGGTGTCTGACCAGGGGTCCGAGCCGACCCTCGCTGACCCCAGGTCCCAGCATCTCGTTGCCTGCTCGGCCAAGACGGCCGCCTCCCTCCGTGGTAATCTGACGTCGCTCCTGGAGTTTCTAGAAAAGAACCCAGAAGTCAACTTGGGGCAACTGTCATATACCACCACGGCCCGCCGCATCCACTATCCGAATCGCGTCATGCTCTCGGGGTCGGTGGAACAGATTTGCACCCAGATCGAGACCGCTCTCCGGGATAACATGATGGCGGCATCGAGCAAACGGACCGCACCGAAGCTAGTCTTTACTTTTACCGGCCAGGGAGCACAATACGCAGGAATGGGAAAGCAACTCTTTGCAACGTCGTCGGTATTCCGCACAGAAATGCTGCGCCTGGACCAGACGGCGCAGAGTCTCGGATTCCCGTCTGTACTCTCCGTCGTCGAGGCCGACGCGCAACAAGACATTCGCGACTTTTCGCCCGTCGTCGTCCAGCTGGCCAGCATCTGCATGCAAATCTCCCTCTGCAGGCTCTGGGCCTCGCTCAACGTCACGCCGACGGCAGTCGTCGGACACAGCCTGGGCGAGTACGCGGCGCTCAACACGGCCGGCGTGCTGTCGGACGCGGACACGCTGTATCTGGTCGGCAAGAGGGCCGAGATTCTCGAGAACAAGTGTGCTCGCGGCACCCACGCGATGCTCGTGGCCAGGGCCTCGGCGCAAGAGGTCGCCAGCGGCCTCGGAGACGCAAAGCACGAGATTGCGTGCCTGAATTCCGCCACAGAGACCGTCCTGGCCGGCCCCAACGAGGACATTTCGGCCGCCAAGTCGGTCTTGTCTGGCTTCAAGTGCACCCAGCTCGCGGTCCCTTATGCCTTTCACTCCTCGCAGGTTGACCCCGTCCTCCAAGACTTTAAGCGAGTCGCCAGCGGAGTGACGTACGGCAAGGCCAGGATCCCCATTCTGTGCCCCCTGACGGGCGAGCTCGTTCCCGAGGGATCATGCATCTTTGGGCCAGACTATCTCGCCCGCCATGCTCGGGAACCCGTCAACATGCTCAAGGCACTCCAAAACATGCCCAGCAACGTGGCAACGCTCGAAGTCGGTCCCCATCCCGCCGTCTCCGGCATGGTCAAGGCCGTCCTCGGGCCCCAAGTGCAGACTCTCTTTTCGTCACAGCGCACCAAGCCGGCGTGGGACGTCGTCGCGGCTACGTTGAAGAGCCTCTACACTGCCGGGGCTGACATCCGCTGGGCAGAGTACCACCGCGACTTCCCGAGCAGCCAGCAGGTGCTTCGGCTACCGGCCTACAGTTGGGACTTGAAGGAGTACTGGATCCGCTACAGAAACGACTGGTCGCTCCGCAAGGGAGAAGCTCTGCCCGCGGCAAGCATGTCTGCCGGTCTCCGCAGCGCAACTATTCACAGGGTCATTGAGGAGACGAGCACCCCGGACAGCATCAACATCGACGTCGAGACGGATATTGCCCGCAGCGATTTGGCCAGTCTCGTACAAGGTCACACAATCGACGGCATGCCCCTATTCAGCCCCTCGGTCTACACCGACATTGCTCTCAATATCGGCAAGTTTATCCTTCAGACATACTACCCGAATCAGTCAGACAAAGGCCTCGACGTGTCATGCATGTCCTTGTCCAAGCCACTGGTTCTGCATGCCAATACGACTGAGCAGCTTCTCGAGACGCACGTCGAGGTCAACCGGGCGTCTCAGATCGCAACCATAAAGTATCTCTCCGCAAACGTAGGTTTCACCCCAGTCCAGACGATCCGGCAACGAATCATCCGCTAACTTACACTTTAGGCCCAAAAGAAGTCGCAGGAATACGCATCCTGCACTCTGCGCTTCAAGGACACGAGGGTTCCCGCCTCGCTCCACGACGAGATCAGAGCCGTGTTGCAGCGAAAGCGAACCCTTGTCGATGGCGTCGCATCCAAGTCGTCGGCCCGCTTCAACCACTCCATGCTCTATCGCTACATGCGCCCGCTCGAGTGGTTCCACCGCGACTACCGCGCTCTCGACGAAATCGTCCTCGATAGCAACACGCTCGAGGCGTCGAGCCGTCTTAGTCTCGGCGGCCTCAAGGCTCAGGGTGACTTTCACCTTCACCCAGCCGTCACCGACGCCCTGGCGCAAACGTGCGTGTTCGCAATGAACTGCAACGACAATGCCGACCTGGACACGGATACGCAGGTGTACGTCAACCATGGATGGAGCTCGTTTCAAATGTTTGAGCCTCTGGACCCGCGTAAAGTGTACAGCACGTATACGCGCATGGTCGAGGGCACCAACCAGCTCTGGCACGGCGATCTCTTTGTTTTCGACGGCGATAAACTCGTTGCCTTGTTCACCAACATGGCGGTACGTGCTCCCCAGCAAGTTTCTGTCTTCTCATGCTAATTCGGTCACTAGATCCAAGGCGTCGCGCGTCGCGTGCTGCGTTCCGTTCTCACGCTCGAGACATCACTTGGTGCCACGAAGCAGCAGGACGTGCAGAAACAGCATGTCTCAACACAAAAGGCCGTCGCTGCACCACGGATCGCCAACAAACTCGCTCAAGTTGGCCCTCCACCTGCGCAGTCATGGCCCTCCAAGGCCGCGTTCTCGGACCGTGCCGGAGACAAGACATCGCAAACACTCTCCATCATCGCCCAAGTCAGCGGAGTTGCCATGGACGACATCGGCGACGACGTCTTGTTCAGCGATCTCGGCATCGATTCCCTGCTAGCCATTGCGATCAAGGCGCGCCTCAGTGAGGAGCTCAACGTCCACTTGGGCTCCGACATGCTAATTGGCGACGAGTCTACCGTCGGCGACCTCAAGGCCATGCTCGGCGACCTCAAGGCCATGCTCGGCGACTCCAAAGACAGCGGGTCGTCGACGCCGTCGCCCAGCGACAGCGCATCCGACTCTGGTGATTCCAGCGGGAGCGGGGCCATGACGCCCGGCTCCGAGGTCAACAGCGACGATCCTGTCGAATGCGACATTGGCCGTGTGCTCGAAATCTTCTCGCAGGAGAGCGGAGTGGCGACGCATGACATGACCAACGACTTGAACTTTGCCGACTCTGGCATAGACTCGCTCGTCTTTCACTCGGTTGTCGGCCGTCTTCGGCTCGAGCTCCAACTTGACGTCAAACATAGCGCTCTCTACTCCGAGTGTTTCACAGTCGGCGAGCTGAAGGAATTTATGCTCAATGTTCCGAGCCTCACTCCTAATTGAGAGGACAAGGCCCGACACTTGGCGACTCACCGGTCCGGTTTGTATATAAGAGGCCATTTCTACTGTACATGTACCCTTACTTGCACATAACCAACTCGCGATAACGTATAGATTTTGAGTTATGGGGTAGCGCTGTCGCAGCCTGTGGACTGCATTAGAGATTAGATCTGGCTTTGTCTAGTTTTACTTTTGAACGAACGATATCCTGCTTGAGAAACGGAATGATCCAAAGACTACGTTAATATCTCTGCTCTAGCTATATACACGGCTATGAAAGTTGTCCGCTCGTTGCTCCGGCGATTGGCCTGGGAAATCCGCCGCGTGCCAATATGAGAGGACGTGAAAATGCGGCCCCTCTTTATAAAGTAATAGACGAGCTCTTCAAACCGCGCAACGTCCCTCCATTTTGACATGATAAGCTCCTTCTCGCACGCAGGGAGGAACCTCAAGACGCTTCGAACAATATGCTCAAACTGTGTGTCTAGACTCCGTATTTAGCTTAGGGTTAGCTTAACTTAGCTTAGCGTGGGCGAGTTATCGTTTGTTCGCCAACCTTTCTACTCATGGCATGAGTCGTTGGAGCGCTCTACCTTGGTCTGCAAGGTTTAACCCCACTAGCAGTGTCCACGAGGGATCTCGCGATAATTACATGGCGAAAACCTTGAACCCGGCGCGGCTGCTCCTCCAAGGCACCACCGGCGCTTTAATACGTAATATGTTTCTAGTCGAAGCCGGCACGGTCGTCAGCACGGGCACTTTTGGTCGTCCATCACGACACTAAAGTCAAATTTGAAATTGAAGGGTAAAGCATAGCGTGTGGAGACTGGAAAGCTTGAGTTCGGGGTCGAGGTATTACATCTTGAAATGCTCTTTATTGGTTTCCCCCCTTATGACGACCAGGGCTCTTCCTTTTGCGTACACGACTTGGCTGTCCAGGGTTCGAAATCGATCGTACAATCGATTTGATCGATTCGATTAATCGATTCGATTTCGATTTCGATCGAATCGATCGGACCTATCAATCGATCGATATCGTATCGATTCAGCCTTCAATCGATCGATTTGATCGTCGATCGCCTCATACATTCAAGGACTCCCGGGTAGGTTGAGAAGTATTACGCGACGGTTCTATCGCCAGACGCGCCTGACAAACACCCTTGTAAGCCACGCGCAATACGTAGCAAAGTGAGATTACTCCACGAAAAAGGGGCCAAACCCTGCATCTAACAGGGGTAGACGATTCTTTAACCTTACGCTCCATACTGCAACATGGCCCCTTTCTCCGGTAGCCGTTAATGGTGAACGGATCAGTTTGATCGCGAGGAGCAACCAGCTTGTCCGAGTAGACCATTATTGTGGATATTGCCAATCACCATGGACTCGTTTGATGAGGAGGTAGAGGATGTCTCCTCAACGCCACCGCTTTCCGAGCTATCGGCCAGTCCAGTCCCAACTAAATATGCACCAAGCAGGTTTCCAGATTATGAAGCCTGGACCGCCGACAAGTTCAAGCGGTTTCCTGGATTCACGGCATGTCACGACCCTTCTCGGGAGCGCACATGGTGGTGGCAATTTGGATTCAGAATGAAAGACAATGGTTCCAAGAACCATAAGATCGTATGGGTTTGCGAGAGGTGCTTTCTCTGCGAAAAGCTGAACACGGCAAATTGCACCTTCCTCGCCTCAACTGCTGGAAG
>KQ030740.1:3288-32355 GCA_000956045.1 Hirsutella minnesotensis 3608
TTCCTAGGGTTTTATAATTTTTACTAGCGTTTTATTAAAGGGTATTTTAAAATTATAGCCCCTTTATCTACGTTACTTAAGGGTAGTAAGAATAGTAAGAAGCTAGGTAGGGTATATCTTTAAAGTACCGAATAGGTAGTATTTCGCCGCTTATAAAATACCTTTACGTAAGCCCCCCTACTTAGGTATTTCTACTTATAAAACCTAGTTAGAATCGAAATAAACGCCTCTTAGTTCGCTATATTAGCTATTTTATCTTAGCTAAACGAGAATAACTACTTCTACTTTATAGCCTTTTAGTCTAGGAAGTTTAATAGGCTAGAGTTAAATTATAAAACTCCGGATTAAGAGCTTTTCGCTATTATTTTAGCTTTTTAGTAGTAGCGGTACTACTTAAAAAGTATAGATTAACTTATAAAAGTCTTTTTTAATTATTAAAATCTCTAGAGCTTTATAAAGTAAACGTCGCTAAATTATAGATAGGCTTATTAATATATATATTTATCTTTATTTAAGTTTAAAATTAAGTACTAGCTATAGTACTAAAACCTAGCTAATCCGCCCTCGAGATAGCTTAACTATATTAAGGAAGCGCCTTTATTAGTTAAATTTATTCCTAACTTATAAGTAAAAATATTAACTTATAATAAGTTATAAGAATTAAAAAGCGAAAAAACCCTTCCTCTTTAAGTACTTATTAATAAGAAATTAAATATAAAACCCTTATAGCTTATAAACTAAGCTAAGAGCTATACTAGTTATAAATAATATATACCGATAGCTATAGTTAGGAAAGTAACTATAGATAAGAGAACGCTTAGAAATAAGATATCCCTTACGTTAATAGAAACCTTAAAATAAGCTTAAAGTAAAGACTTTATAATTTAGAAGCGAATAGCTACCGAAAAGAACCTAAATCTAAAGGGAAAACGAGGTTTTTAGAATCTAAACTTAAAAGAGCTACTTTATTAAAAGAATTAAATTATAGTACTTAACGATTCGCGGTTAAGGTAAGAGCTATTATACTTATATTATAATAACCCGTTAGTAAGTTACTTTAAAGTTACTAAAATATATAAATTATTATCCTAAAGGCTTTATTAGGCCGGGATAAAGGTAAATACTACTACTTATATAAAGTACTATTAAATTTATTAAGGAGTTATTCCTAAGAAGTATTAGCTTTTTAAATATTTCGAATTATTACTAATTCTATCTTACTTATAGTAAAAGATAATAATAGATTTTCTTATAGGGCTACTAAAGGTATATTATAAAAAATACTTTTTAAATATAATACTAGTTATTATTAACTAATATACTAAGTATACCCTATTTTTCCTTACTATTACTACTATTACTTCTATTAAGCTTATAGAGATTTTATATTAAGAAGTTAAGCTTAAGTTTAAGCTATTATAAGGAATTATTTTAAATAAAAGCTTTATTTTTATAAGCTAGCTATAGTCTAATTTATGCTATATTTCTAAAGTTAAAAAGTATTTATTAATTATATTTTACTTATAAACTAATAGCTAAATAAAATATATAAACTAAATTTTAATTTACTATTTATATTACTTTTATAGGAAAGAATAAACTATTTAGTATTAAGATATACGCTTACTAAAAAGGGCTTTATATAAGTATATTATAAAATCCTTAAAAAAAGCTACCCTATATAAATAATATTTTTATAAATTATCTCTATATCCTTATACTATAAAATAGTCTTTATAACCTATAATACTAACCGTCTTAGGGTTAGGGTTATATATTAGGGTGAATAGATATCTAGGAAAAATCAGCGCATTTTACTCTATAATTTATATATATTTTCTATTTAGGAAAAGTAGGTCTAGGGGGCTAAATTCAAAGCTTAAAAACTCTGCTGCAAAATTTATATAATAAGGTTAAGTAGTAGCTGTGACTTAGCTTAATATCTTGGGAATGAGAGGACTTTTTTAATCGCAAAGACCTATATATAGAAGCGCCGGAAAAGCTCTTTATAAGGGAAATATTACGTAAAAATCTTATAGCGTAGTTATAGAGTTATTAGCTACTTAGTAAATAAGGTTCGTAGTAGTAGCTATAACTAAGTACGCTACTACTTAACCTTATTATATAAAGTTTATAGTAGAGTTTTTACGCTTTAATTTTAAGCCTCTAGACCTACTTTTCCTAAATAGGAAATATATATACAATATAGAGTAAAATACGCTGATTTTTCCTAGATATTTATTAACCTTAATATATAACCCTAACCCTAAGGGGGTTAGTATTATAAGTTAAAAAGACCGCTTTATAGTATAAGAATATAGAGATAATTTATACAAATATTATCTATATAGGGTAGCTTTTTTCGAGGATTTTATAATATACTTATGTAAAGCTTTTTTAGTAAGCGTATATCTTAATATTTCGCTAAACCTTTTTTTAATAGCTTAATAAGCTATAAATAATATAATTAGTTTTACTATTAAATTAAGCTTAAATTAAGCGCTATTAAGTTATAACTTAGACTTTTCCTTAAATATTATAAATATTATTTTAAAAAGAGAGGTTTTAAATACTTATAATTACTTTTAAAAGCTTAAAAACTTAAGGATTAGCTTAAAAAAGTAGTAGTAAAAAGCTATTAAATTATAAGTAAATATAATAGACTAGCCTCGGTATATTTATATATAAGCGTTAATAATAATATTAATAACTATATAAAGGGAGGGAACTTATAAGCGCCCCGGATCTAGGGCGCGCGCTTTAAAGCGCGGGCTCCTATTACGTAATAGCTATATATAGACTTAAGCTTATAGCTCGAGTCCGTAATATACCCCTCCGCTCCTAGGTTACTTAACCTAGGGGCCGCCTTACGCTTAGCCCGCTTTTAGTATATAGACTACCTTAGCGTTACTAAGTAACCTAAGTAGCTCTATACCGCGCGTAGTTATCCTACTAATTAGTATTTATTAGTAGCTAGACTAACTCCGCGCTATATCTAGCCCTAGAGTATATAAATAGCCCTACCGCCCCCCTCTTTCCCCTATTTTTTTCTCTTTTTCTTTATTAACGCTATTAAAACGTTAATATACGTAAGCTCTTCTCGCCTACTATAGAGATATATGCTTATATAAGCATACTATAAATTTCCTATAAAAAGCTTCTCTATAGATATATATCTTTCCTAATCCTCTTAGCTATATAAGAGCCTATAATACGGACTTTTAACCTTTAAACCTAGATTTACTAGGGTTAGGGTTATATATTAGGGTTATAAAGTATCTAGGAAAACTTAACGTCTTTTACTCTATACTATATATATTATTTCCTATTTAGGAAATATACGGCTAAATTATAGCAAGTAGCGGTATCTACTAGGTTAGGTAATACGAGTAGAATAGTTATATAGTTAGACCGTATAGACTACTTCCGCGCGAACCTTAATAACGCAAAGTTAAATATCTCGGAAATAGAGATACCGAAAAATTAACTAATAATATACCTAGAACCTACTTTTTTAGCGCTTTTATATACTAGTCTTTCCGGACCCGTAAGTAGCCTAGTTCTTAAGATATTTAGCTATAAGTATAGACGCTTCTCCCTAAATAGTTTAGATAGATTATTAATATAGATATCTTAATAACTTACTTATCTTTTAATTAATTTATACGTAAAGACTACTATTCTAATTATAATCTTTTCCTCTATTTTATATATATCTATCCTACCTATAATAGCCTACTTAAATAGGCTATTTTCCTACCCTTTAATATACCTTCTACTATAACCTACTTTAATAGGTTATAAGCCCGGACTACTAAGTTCGGGTTATAAAATTCCTTTATAAAATCTACTATATAAAAATAGGTTCCTCGGATAAGCTTAAATTTCCTAAGCTTTACGGATCGGATAACTACCCGAATTAGGCTATACGGATAAAAGCGTATCTTATTAAAGAGAAGCTCTCCGAAGCTCTCGATAATTAGAATTATCTAAAGACTCGAGATATACTCGCTAATATATAGCTTCGAGTCTAAAACGGACCCTTATAGTATATAAAGCACCTCGATAACGCAAAATTAACTTAGGATAAGTTAAAAGACCTTTATAATCCGGCTAGTTTTACCTCGAATTTCCTCCTTATAAAAAGCCTATTTAATACTTCTCTTTTAAATTCTTCTTCCTTAGAGGAATATCTTAATAAGGTAAAGGAAATCTATAACGAATTACTTTCTAGAGAAATCTAAATACCGGAAATCGTTATAATTACGTAGATTTTAAATAGCCTAGACGACTCTTTTACTAGCTATATTACCCTCGTTACTTAAGCCCTCCGAGATAATCCCTCCTCTTATAATCTCGATACTCTTATAGCTAGTCTTATCGACAAAGGAAAAAGGACTATAATTTCGAAGAAGGAAGAAGAAGCTATTTATATAGCTAGAAAGCTATATAATAATAAAAATACCTAGGATTTTTAAAGATAATATAAAAAGAGGGGGTATACGGTTAAGGATTATTAGTTTCTTTATCCTAATAAGGCCCCTAATACCTAGAAGGATTATTCCTCTTCGAATCCCTCTTCGACCCTTTCTTCCTCCTCCTTTTCTTCCCCTAATAAAAATAAGAATAGGATTTCGAAGCCTAGAAATTAAGATCCTAAAAAGGAAATCTAACCTTCGAATAAGGAAAAATACCGGAATTTATACCTTCTAGAAATTCGAAATAAGGAAAATACTACTCGCAAAATAGAGGAAATAGAAGAAATAGAGGAATAAGAAAAACTAGAAGAAATAGAAGAAGATAAGGAAGAAGAAGCTACTTCCGAAGACGAAGAAGACGAAAATATAACCTTTAAAGTATATACTAATACCCTATTTTCTAATAAAATAACCCCTTTTTTAAATAAAATAACTAATAAAAATAAAGGATATACCTCTTCTAACCGTAGCCTAGGAAGCTATTTAAGATCTAGAGAAATTATCTCTAAATTATAAAAAGGTAATATCCCTATATAACCCTCTTATAACGTATTTAATTTTATATACAATACGGGAGTAACTAGGCATATCGTTATAAATAAGGACTTTTTAATTAACTATAAAAATATAGATACGAAAGTTAGTTAGGGTAATAAATCCGTAATAAGAGTAAAAGGAAAGGGAGACCTAGTTTTTTAATTTATAGATAATAATACTCCTTTTATATTAAAAGATTGCCTTTTTATTCCTAAGTTCGGCGTAAATATCGTTAGTTAATCTAGTTTTTAAAATACCTTTATAGTTATCTTAAAATTAGGCTTTTGCCTACTAGATAAGTAAGCAAATCTAGTCTCTTAATATAAGTATATACTATACTAATTATATATATATACTCGGATATACTTAGTCTCAATCATACTTTTCTCCCCTAATACTTATCTAGCCACTACATACCCTATTTCACAATAATCCTCGGATTTCCCTCTATCTTATAATCCACCTACCCTATACTATACCTTCCGCTGTGACCTGTTCTAATACTTAAGGTACCTATAAGAATAGATTATACTATATTATATTAAAGATTTCTCTAATTTCTAAAGAAACCTTTAAGGAGTTTAATACGCCTATAGCTTTATATAATAAGGAAAAAGGCAAGAAGGTTAATATCTATACCTAGTACTATAGACTAGGGTATATAGGATATAGGACTTTAGTTTTATTTCTTAAGAGATTTAATAAGGATATAATAATAACTAAAGAAGATAAAGATAAAATACTAAGCTACGAAGCTTATATATAGTTAAAGATACCTAATAAGATAAATAGATAGCTATCTAAAATAAACTATAATAACTAATAAGATAAATAGACTACTATCTAAAAAGAACTATAGCTTCCTCGATAAAATAGCTATAAATATTTAGGGGCTTATTTCCCCTAGCTATAATAAATATACGGGATTTATTTTATTCCTAGATTACGGTACTAAGTATCTAGAAATAAGACTTATAAAATCGAAAGTAGAGGCCTTAGAAAAATTCCTTAAAATAAAGACCCTCTTAGAAAATAATCCTAATAAAATAACTATAAAAGAGGTCTTCTCGGATAATACTAAGGAATTTATATATCCTATAAGAGATTTTTACTTACGTAACGGTATTAAATTTAATAATTCCCCTCCTAGGACTCTAGAGCCTAACGGAGCTATAGAAAGAATAAATAAGACTATTCTAGAGAAAACTAGAAGCTTCCTTTATAACGCGAATTTACCTAAATATCTATAGGGAGAAGCGGTAATAACTTCGACCTATATATATAATAGAATACTATATTCTTATCTAAGAGGCCTTATACCCTTAAAAAAGAAGGATAAAATAAAAATATCTCTTATAGACCTTAAGAAAATTAAGGTATTTAGAAGTATAATATACTATAAAAATAAAGCCCTTATAGATAAGCTAGAAACTCGAGCTTATAAGGGGGTTATAATTAGATATTCCGAAAATATGTATAAAATATACGATTTTAATAAGAAAAGGGTAGCTATTTTAAAAGATATAGTTATCCTAGAAAATAAATTCTTAGACTATAAGAAGGACGAATTTTTCGAATTTAGTCCTACTATAAATTTTACTATAAATAACTAAATAAATCCTCCGACTATAAAACTAGTAGATACTTTGTTTAATTTTAATTTTATAGTTAATAGAGATATAGATATAATATCTATACTAAAAATTACCCCTAAAAAGGAAGAAGATCCGAAGATTCGAGTAGAGATACCTAGAAAGCTTGCCGAATTTTATAAAAACTATAAGGCTTTTCCGTATTTATATACTATACTAAATTCTACCTCTCCCGAATTAATCCTTATAAATACTATAACGGATCTTATAGAGCCTAAAACTTATAAGTAGGCTACTAATAGTATAGAGAGAAATAACTAGTATAAGGCTATAGAAGCTAAAGCCTTAGAACTAATAAATTAAAATACTTAGGAAATAAGCCCTTTACCTAGAGATAGGGAGGCTCTTAGAGGCCGTTAAGTATATAAAATAAAGAAAGATAATAATAATAATATACTTAAATATAAAGCCCGTTAGGTTATATAAGGGTTTAAGTAAATAGAAAGACTAGAATACCTAGAAACCTTTACTACTATAGCTAGGCCCGAATCTATAAAACTCCTTCTTATAATAGGGGTAGGCCTAAGCGTATTTATATTGTAATATAATATAAAAAACGCTTTCGTATACGTAGATATATATACGGATATATATACTATATTACCTATAAGATTAGAAACCTCTATTTTAAAGAGGATATTTAATAAATCCTATAAAAATAATATTAGTAAATACGGATATAAGGATTTTAATAAATTTTTAGAAGACTATAAATCTAAAAAAATAGTAGCTAAGCTACGGAAAGCGTTATACGGGCTTAAGTAAAGTCTAAAGCTTTAGTATAATTATCTCTCTTCGGTTTTATCTAAAGTAGGATTCTCTCCCCTATCTATAGATAAAGGGATATTTATAAATAGAAAATATAATATAGCTATAGCTATATATATCGACGATTTTCTAGTTATAGGACTATAAAATATAGTAGATAAGCTATTTTCTTAAATAACTAGTTTTCTTAAGTTATAATTCTTAGGAAAATTAAAAGACTTTTTAGGATTAAATATAAATATAAACTAAGCTAATAAGTAAGTAATAATTTCCTAAGAAAATTATACTAAGTATAAAATAAAGGAATATAATAAAGAAAATATAGGTACTATAAATACTCCCTCTATAGTAGGAATAAAGCTACGAAAAGCTAATTCCGAAGCTTCGAAAGAGAATATACTATAATATTAGAAGGAAGTAAGTAGCCTACTCTATCTTATACTATATACTAGACTAGATATACTATATTCCGTAATTTCCGTAGCTAGATTTGCTAGTAAACCGGACTTTACGTATTTTAAAGCTTTAAATACTATTTAGAAATACCTTAATAAATTTCCCGGATTTAAAATAGTATATAATTATAATATCCCTTATAAATATAACTATATAAAAGGATATTTTAATATAAGCTAGGCTTCTAACTTAGTTAAAAGAAAATCCTTCTCTAGATACTACTTTTATATATATAATAATATTATAAGTTAGTCTTCTTATAAATAAAAATCTATATCTCTTTCCTCTTATAAAGTAGAATTTATAGGCCTAAGGGAGGCAAATAAAGAAGCCGAATATTTATATAAGCTATATTGTTGGCAGGCGTTCTTTGCATGCAAAGATGGGATTACCCGGTGTTGTATTCGTCTTGATTGTCTATCTAGAAAAGGGGGAGGAGACCACGAATAAAAGCTTCTCTATAGATATATATCTTTCCTAATCCTCTTAGCTATATAGGAGCCTATAATACGGACTTTTAACCTTTAAACCTAGATTTACTAGGGTTAGGGTTATATATTAGGGTTATAAAATATCTAGGAAAAATTAGCGTCTTTAACTCTATACTATATATATTATTTCCTATTTAGGAAATATACGGCTAAATTACGGCAAGTAGCGGTATCTACTAGGTTAGGCAATATAAGTAGAATAGTTATATAGTTAGACCGCATAGACTACTTCCGCGCGAACCTTAATAACGCAAAGTTAAATATCTCGGAAATAGAGATACCGAAAAATCAACTAATAATATGCCTAGAACCTACCTTTTTAGCGCTTTTACATACCGGTCTTTTCGGACCCGTAAGTAGCCTAGTTCTCAAGATATTTAGCTATAAGTATAGACGCTTCTCCCTAGATAGTTTAGATAGATTATTAATATAGATATCTCAATAACTCACTCATCTTTTGACCAATCTACACGTGAAGACTACCATTCTAATCGTAATATTTTCCTCTATTTTATATATATCTATCCTACCCACAATAGCCTACCTAAATAGGCTATTTTCCTGCCCTTCAACATACCTTCCACTGTGACCTGCTTTAACACCTACTTTATACTTTCTTTACTACTATCGCTCCCTTTTTACTACTACTACTCGCTACTATTTTATTTTTTTACTATATTCTGCTTAGCCCCTTTTAACCTTCTATCTTTATAACTACCCGCGCTATATCTGCTACCGCTACGCCCCTACCTCCTCCCCCTCTACTACTATATCGCGCTATTAGCGCTTACGCTATCGAAAGCGATAGTAATAATAATAAAAGTAAGGGGCTTAAAGTACTCTCCTATATATATATACTTTATTTAAATAAACTATACTATAACGAAGCTACTAAATACTACCTTAGCCGCGGTAATTCTTATTAACGCTACCGCGATAAAAAGCGTAAATACTTTTAAAAGGAGTACTTATTCGCTAAAGATTTACGCTTATACTACGCTACCCGTAATATAGAGGCCTTAATAATAGCTAAATATACTATTAATATACTTACTTAAGCTAAGATAGCTAACTAACCCTACTAATAAGCTATTTTAATAAAGAAATTTTAAGCTATCGCCCGCTACTTCTCTTTACTATTAAAGATAGCCCGCTAAGCGCCTACCCTTATTATAAATATATATACTCCCTTAACTACTACTACTATTATTTTTAACGCCCCCTTTATTACTTTTATCGCCGCCCCTTTAGTAATTATCTACTCCGCTTTATCGCGCTATAGCTATAATTTAGGGTCGCTTTAATAAGCGCTTATATAGTAATAGCTATAGTTTTAAAACTAAGTTACGTTTAGCCTAAATAAGTTTATTTACCGCTCTATAGAGGTAATAGTACGCTATATAAAAGCTATAGCGCGCTAAGAGGAGTTATAATACTTAGTTTTAAAAAGCTAGGCTTAAAATCGGGCTTAAGTTTAAAAAGCTAATACTACCTTTATTAGCGCTTTAGCTATTCTCGCTAATAACCGCTCTTTACCTACTATCGCTCCTACCCCCGCTATATTTACTTTATTTACCTACTCTTTAGCTAAATTACTTATTAATCTCGCTTTCTCTACTATTAATACGCTTTCCTAGATAAGCTTATTTACTTTTAGTTTAGCTACTACTTTACTTTTACCCACTACTAGCTTACTCGCTAATATAGTTTAGTCCGCTTTTAGTATACTTTTAACGCGCGCGCCCCCCGCTACTACTACTACTAACGCTACTACTACTTAAACTCCTAGCCGTTACTATAATACCTTATTTTACTAATTTAACTTTAAAAGTAAAGGAAAGTATAAATATAGAATAGAAAATAAGTTTTAAACTAACGAAACGGAGGATAATAAGTAAGAGTAAGGTAAAGATAGGTAAAACGCTTAAAGAGCTTAGCTAAGGAAAAATCGGGCGTAGCTTAAGTACTAAAATTATATTTAAGTTTTTTATTAGTTTATTTATATTAAAGTAGATTTTTATTTAAAGGTATTCGCTATAGCTAGACTATTATTAAAAGCCTTACTTTTAAAATTAAGCTTTTAATATTTAAAATTATTATAGACTTATATATCTCCTTATTATACTTTATACTATATAAGCGCTTTAGTTTCCTATATACTTTTTAATAGTTTTTAAGTTAGTATTATATAGCTATACTATTTAACGAGGATATTCTACTTTTACTTTTTTCTATATATATTTTTAGCTACTAAAATCTCCTTAACTTTATATTTAGCGAGACTTAGGTTAGTATTAAAAAGCTAAAGTAGGGGGTTTAGCTTAGAGTTTATTAATAACTAGCTTAAGAGAGGGTTAAACGCTGCTTACTTAACCTAATCGATATAGAAAGTAGTATAAATACTATATAGCGTATTTAGCTTAATAGTAAGAGGGTATAAAATATTAATAACTTTATATTTAGCTATAAGTATATCGAGCTTTTAGTAAAGCTAGTTTATTTTAATATTCTTTAAATCGAGATATATATTATCGCTAGCTTAAAAACGCTTAGCTAAACGCTTCGAGGCGTTTATAGTATTTTATTAGTATTACTATACTTAAGCGATTATAGCTTAAGCGATATTTATCCCCTTTTTAAGATATTATATAAACGCTATTACTTTACCTTTTAAAAACGTTAAAGGGATAGGGGTATTATAAACTTATTAAATTAACTTAAAGTCGAATTTATAAAAAGCTTTATTTAAACTTAAGCTTATAATAAATAAGTTATAGTTATTTAAAGTAAGCTAATAAGCTAGTAAGTAGTTAGCTTAATTAAACTAAGAAAACAAAACTATTATATATAATACCGCCTATATTTTTTAGTTTACCCTCCTTATTTTTCTATTAGTTTAGGGGTAGTAATGTTACGGAATAACTAATATCTAGCCGAATAGACGTATAGTTACTTCGTAAGTACTGGAGATAGCTAGGCTATAAGGGGCACGTTATTTATCCGTAGTCGTAGAGGGTATTACTTAGCAAGAGGGGGATCTACATAGTCTTACTTAATCCCTAGTAATACTAAGCCGGCTAGGCTAAGCTTAGGTAACTAAGGGTAAAAGTGGGGCTAGAGCTAGGCTCTAAGAAAGGGGCTATATTTAAAGGTAGGCTATGTAATGTGTTGTAGTGTGTGATTTAAGCTAAGTAAGCGAGAGGGTGTTATAGGTATTAAAGTAGGTGTAGAAGTCCGGGCGATATAGTCCTATCCCTTATATATCCGTATTTAACCTAGGCCTTTAATATCTAATACTAGCTACCTAAGCTAATACTAGCCGAGGGGTTATACCAAGGTTATAGTTAAATAGCTAGTAGGCGTTATAGTAGTTAGGTTAGTTACGGGCTTATAGCTAGTAATTATAAGGTCTTTAACCTAGTAGGAGCTTAGGCTTGCCCAAGCTTATTACGTAGGTTAGCACGCGAGCAGGACCCCCCCCCCCCCATTTAAAAACACCATTATAAAGCCGCGTACGTAGGATAGCTCTCCTCTTTATAGATTAATATACCTATACTACGGACCGTACCTATACCCCTTTAAGCCTTTACGGGCTCGTAATAATTTAATTTATTTACTTTATTAAGTAAGTAGTAATAATAAATATAACTATACTCTTAGCGACGCCCCTATAGTCCTTTAATAACTAGGGCGTACTAGCGTAGTCGGTAGATATCTCCCGACTAATAAACCTTTTATAAGCTATAGCTTAAGACTTAAAGTAGAGACGAGAGGTACTATAGATACTAAGTAGCCTAGAAGTAATAATAACGATAAATACGCCCGCTACCTTCGCCAAAGTAATAAGTAGCGAGATACCTATATATAGGAAGCCGCTAGCTTCGCTAGTATAGGATAAGAAGCTAGAAAGCTTCTACTTCTTCCTTAGTAAGCTAAAAGCGAAGTTTTTAATAGATAAGTAATAGGGCCTTAACAGCTATAAGTAGATAACGTAGTACGCGCTCTTATATATACTCCCGGAACCTTAAATACGCTATATCGCTAGTTTTTAAGAGAGCGGCGGGCTAGGAGGAACCTAGGAGCCGGAGGCCTTCTTTAAGTACCTTATATATTATTTTAGTAATATATAGGAATAAGAGAAGGCATAAGATAGGCTATAGACCCTAAGGTAATAAGATAGCTAATCTTTCGGAGAATTCCTCCCTAACCTTAAGAAAACGCTTACGCGAGCTATAGGCTTATCGGCGTAATATAATAGCGCTAAGCTTACGTAGCTACGTAACGCTATCTTACCTACGCTCCGCGAGCTATTAATCTTAATCGAGATACTTATAACGTATAGCGCTTACGTCGCCCGGCTTATATAAGTAGCTTAGGGCTACGAGTAAACCCCACGCTTCTAGCTACTTAGTAAGAAAGGCTAGGCCAGGGCTCCCCCTCTAGCTACGCTACTTTAGACTTAATACTTAACTTAGGATATAAATAGAGATATAGTTATAGTAATAATATAAGCTATAATAAGGAAGCTAAAGCTAAAGAGGCGATTTACCTTAAGCTAGGGAGCTAAGGCTAGCTAGCCTACGCCTAGGGCGAAGTAGGTAATAACGTTAAAGATTTAAAAGCGTAAAGAGGAAGGACGTTACTTTCGCTATAGCGCGGATATATATTATATTACGGACTACCTATTCCGCGTAAGTAAGCCGCTAGTTAGTATTAAGGTAATAGTATTCGCCCCGCTACTAGAAAATAGCTTTAAAAACGGGACTTTTAATAATAAAGGGCTACCTACTCTTATATAGTAAGCGGGAAACGTATAGCTCTAGCGTAAAAATAAGCGCTAAAGCCTAGCTCTATAAAACTAGTAAAAAGCAAGCTTATAGCTTAAATTAAGAAAGAAATAATATTTATCCTACTTATACTTAATAAAGTTAAACCTTTAACCGTAGCTATAGATAAGGGCTACTAGTACTATACTATAATCGATAAGAAGTTAGTTTTAGACTTAGGTATTCCTATCGAATAAATTAAGCCCTAACCGATTTCTAGCGCCTCGGGCGCGATAGAAAGCGCGGTTATATATAGAATAGCGTAGGTAGCTATAAAGGTAGTAAGAGTTATAAGGCTTATTATCGCCTATATAGTACCCTAGCTTATATACTTAGTTATCTTAAGTAAGCTATAGCTATAATATATAAAGTTATACTCTATACTATATAAAGAAAAGCTATAATTTAGTCTAGCTTATATATAAATAGACTACTTTACTAGCTTAAAACCCCCCCGCTAAACGGGCGCTTAAAGCGCGAATAACTTATTTAACGCCCGCGAGGTTATAGCCTCGGTCTTTATAAGTTTTATTAAATATATTCGCGGGATAGAAAAAGTAAAAGTAGTAGTAGCCGTAGTCTATATAGTTAGCTTAGTAGATATTAATAAAGCCTTTCGAATAAAAAAAGTAAAGTCGCTTACTAAGTTACGCGAAACTATTCTAAAGCGTTTTTATAACCTCCTCCCCTTATTTAGTAAGTAGGAAGCTAATAAGCTTAACCCCTATAAGCTAGGCGTAGACTATAAAATTCCCCTCTATACTAATAGTTAAGGAGAGGAAATCCTAGTCCCTTTTAGTCGGCTCTATAGTATATCTAGGGCTAAGCTACTAGTACTAAAAAAACGCTACGCGACCTCCTAAATAAGAGCTTTATCCGCGTAAGTAGCTTAGTAGCTAAAGCGCTAGTTCTCTTTATCTATAAGCTAGGCGGAGGCTTATATTTTTACTATAATTACTAAGCTTTTAACGCGATTATAAAGCTAGACTAATACCCCTTACTATTTATAAAGAATACGCTACGTAACCTTACGAAAGCTAAGTAATTTATAAAGCTAGATATTATTTAAGTATTCTATAAAGTATAAATCGAATAAGGTAAAGAGTAGAAAATAGCCTTTAGGACGCGGTATAGCCTCTTTAAATAGATAGTAACTCCCTTTAGCTTATCTAGAGCTCTAGCTACGTTTTAATATTATATTAATTTAGTTTTCCGCGACTTCCTCGATAAGTTTATATTTATATATATAGATAATATACTTATCTATATAAGTAGCTTATATAAAGACTATATATAAAAAGTACGCTTAGTACTTAAGCGCTTCTTTAAATATAGCCTCTACCTAGACTTAGAGAAGTACGAATTCGGTATGAAGAGAGTTAAGTACCTAAGCTTCGTAATCTACGCGGGCGTAGGTATATAGGCGGACTTAACGAAAGTCTACGCGATTTAGAGCTAGGAGGCCCCCTCTTTAAAGAGGGTTATTAAGAGCTTCCTTAGATTTATAAACTACTACTATATATTTATTCGCGGCTTCTTTTAAATCTCTACCCTACTTATAGAATATATAAAGAATAAACTATTCCGCTAAGGTTAGTCGTAAGAAAACGCCTTCTATACGCTTAAAAGCCTCTTCTCTTAGGTACTACTACTAACGTATTAAGACTTTAAAAAAGTAACTACTATAGAAGCGGACTATAGTAGCTAGGCCCTTAGAAGTACGCTCTCTTAAGAAACTAATAGCTAAAAACGCTTAGTAGCTTTTTACTTATATAAGCTTATAAGTATAGAGTATAACTACGCTATTTATAATAAGGAAATACTAATAATAATTAGCTACTTAGAGTAGTAGTAAGTAAAGCTCTATAGCTATAGTAGCTTTAAGATATTAATAGACTATAGGAACCTCGAGTATTTTATAACCTAGTAGTATCTATTAAAGTAGTAAGCTCGCTAAGCCGAATACTTATCGTAGTTTAACTTTAGTATTAAGTATAGACCTAGTAAGGACGCTATAGCCCTAGATACCCTATTGCGACGGGCTTAAGATAAGCTAATAGGAGCGGATATTAACGCCTAGACCCTATAACTTATCCCCTAAGAAGCCCTAATAGTATATATCGGTTTATCGCTAATAGATAGTAGCCGCGAAAGGGGAGGCGGGATAAGAGACGCCTAAGAAGCTAACTCCCCGCTTACCGAGGTAGTCTTTAGTAACGAGGAGCTCTAAGTACTCTAGGACTCGATAGCGGTATAGGATTATACCTACGAAAGTATTAAGCGTTTAGTAAAGCTCGGGGCTTATAGCTTAGACCCGAAGCTAAAGCTTAAAGTATAAGTAGTAGACTATTATATAGATAAGCGCGGCTACTTATACTAGCGAGGCTAGCTTTAAGTCTTAGGAGTACTCTAGACGACTAAGGCGGGAGCTAAGGAAGCCCCTAAAGTAAATATAGTATAGGATAAGCTACGTAGCTATCTTATCTAGACGATATATAACGCCTACGTTAATAGCTACCTAGGCCGCGAAGGTATAATAGTAGCTATAGCTAGGAGCTTCTACTAGCTACTTATATAAGTATATATATAGCGCTTTATTTATAACTATAATATTTATAAGCGTTTAAAAATCTAGCGCTTTTAGAAGAAGGGGCTACTTAAGTAGCTACTAATCCTAAAGTACTTCCTTATATATATATAAATAAACTTTATTACGGACCTACTACGTACTAAGACTAGGAACTATTACCTATAGGTTATAAAGAATAAGCTTAGTAAAGTAGTCTTACTTAAACTAATACTTAGTATAAATATAGAAGTATATATAAAAAGGTTCCTTTAGTACTTCGCCCGCTTCTATAGTTAGCCCGCCTTAATTATAAGTAATAGGGGGTCTAACTAGACTAGTAAGTTCTAAGCGTATCTCTATAAACTACTAAGTATTTCCTAGCTCCTTAGTATAGCTTACTACTTATAGACTAATAGAGGCTTAGAATAGCTTAACTAGGAAGTATAGGCTTATTTATAAACTATTATCGCCCGGAACTAAGTAGACTAGGATTAGTAGCTACTAGTAGCGTAGCTTACGCTTAATAGCTACCCGAGCTCCTCGATTAAAATAACGCTATTCTTTTATATTTATAGGTTCGAGCTAAGGTTACTAGTACCTTTACTAACGGAGACTATAGATAAGCTTACGCTAGCTAAGTTACTAAAGGGTAGGGCTATAGCCTTCGTATAGAAGCTATAAGAAGTAATAAACTTATATTAGTTAGCAATAGTAATATCTATATAGGAGTAAAAATAGTAAGCTAATAAAAAGCAAGCCCTAGCTAAGAGATTCGCCCTAAGGGATATAGTCTAGTTCGATCTTTATAATTATAAGATAGCGAGGCCGAAGAAGAAGCTAGACTAGCTATACGCTAAGTTTAAAGTACGTAAAGTACTTAGCCCGTAAGTAGTATAGCTAGAAGGCCTCTTAAGCGGAATCTACCCTAATATAAACGTAGACTTATTACGGCGAGTAGCCTTAAACCCGCTACTAGGCTAGTAAACCGCGGACCTATAACCGCTAGCTATCTTAATCGATAGGGAAGAGAAATTTATAGTCGAAAGAGTATTAGTAGCGCGCTAGAAGGTTAAGCTTAGTAGTAGACGCGCGAGAGAGGTCTTAGTATAATAGACTAGCTACGTAGACTTAATATAGGAGCTCCTTAAAAAGCTTAAAGACTTAGTAGCGCTAGCGGCGTTCGAAGTATAATAGGGGCCCGTAGATATAAATAATAGCCTAGAGGCCTAGGTTTATTTAGGCCTTAATAAGTAAAACTCTCGTTAAGGCTAGAACGAACCGAGGCTAAGGCACGAGCCGGTAGTAAGCTACTAGTAAGCTAACGTAGAGCCCCGGCTTACGATATTAGGACTATAATACCTACCGTATACGCAATACCGGATCGAGGCTATCCCCGCGCCTAGAGGTAATAACGGGGGAAGGGGAGAAGGGGCCTATTATAAGGTCTTTAACCTAGTAGGAGCTTAGGCTTGCCTAAGCTTATTACGTAGGTTAGCACGCGGGCAGGACCCCCCCCCCCTAATTATAGAGCCGCGTACGTAAGATAGCTCTCCTCCTTATAGATTAATACACCTATACTACGGACCGCACCTATGCCCCTTTAAGCCTTTACGGGCCCGTGATAGTAACTATATATATCGAATACGTATAATAAAGGCTTTTTAAGTCGTTTCTTAATATATCCTCCCTTCTTAAGGGGCTTAAAACCTTAAGCCTTAAAAATAGGGTTATTTAATAAGGTTATTAGTAGGCTTATTATTAGCTTTATTAAAAGCCTTTATTTTCTTAAGGGCGTTTTTAAGGTGCTTAATAGGTTCCTATATATTTTCGGAAGAAGGGTAATTCTTCTACCTAACTAGATAGAAGTATTAACCTTCTTCTATTTTCTTAGCTAGTATAGCTTCGACTTCGTATTCGTCTCTTTCTACTACTATATTTATAGTAGTAGCTAATTTAGCGTTTTTAGTAGCAGGTTCTAGTAAAGAGATATAAAAAGTAGGATAAATAGAAATAGTAGAAGGTAAATCTAGCGTATATACTAGATTCGATAGCTTCTCTTTTATCTTAAAAAGTCCTATTTTCTTATAGTCGAGGGATTCGTTAAGTCTAGAAGAAGAGATATTCTTCTTAATAAGATAGACTTTATCCTTTATATTTAAATTAAGCTCTTTTTAGTACTTTTTATTATAGTAGGTTAAAAATCGGTCTTTAATAAATTCTAATTCTTCCTTAATCGAAGAGTATAGGCTTTTTAGTTATTCCGTATTTAATATAGCTTTTTCGGCTAAGACTTCTTTAAGTAGAGAAGACTTATAGGCTTCGGGGTTAAATCCGTAGTTAGCTATAGTAGGCGTATTATTTATAGGTTCCGATATAGAGGTATTATAAGCTAGCTATACTATAAGTAGCTATATTAACTAGTTATCTTGTTGATAATTTATATAGCTTCTTAGGTACTGTTTTAAGGTCTAAATTAATCTTTCGGTAATTCCGTCGGTAATAGGGTAAAAAGCATTAAATAATTTATACTTAGTTCCTAAGGCTTGCATTAGGGTAGTCTAGAGTTTAGAAGTAAATTTAGTATCTCTATCCGTAATTATAATTTTCGGAAGGCCTCTATTAGCTACTATATATCTTATAAAAATATAAGATAAATCTTTGGCCGTAATAGCGATATAGCTTCTTTTATAAGTATAAAATATCTATATTTAGTAAGCCGGTCGATTATAACTAATATATAATCGTATTTAATATTAGTTATTAGTTCTATCGATTTCGGTAATTTCGTTATAAAATCTATAGCTATAGATTCCTAGGGTAATTCCGGAACCTCTATAGGCTATAAATAGCCGTAAGGCTTATACCTAGATACCTTAGATTTATTATAAATATTATAGTTATTTATTATTAGCTGCGTTTTCTTCCGTAGGTTATAGGTATTATAATAGTTTTTTAATCTATTATAAGTTTATATAATTCCTTAATATCCGTAGATAAAGCTTTCGTAGAAATCCTTAATAATAGCTTCTTCGGAATTAGGGGTTAAAAATAGCTTATTTTTATAGTAGGCTAGGTTATTTTTCTACGTAATATATTTCTTATATTTCGAAAATTCCGTATTTTTATATATATTTTTTAGTAGCTCTATTATAGAGTTATCCCTTTTTACTTTAAATAGTAAGTTTAAGGATTATTACTCTAGGTTATTATTATTATTATATTATAATAGGGTTTCCGTATAGGTATATAGGGTATATTAGTAGTATTATAATCCGGCCTTCGACTTATAGCATCAGTATAGTTATTTTCTATTCCCTTTTTATATATAATTTCGTAGTTAAATTCGGATAGATATTTTACCTAACGGATCTACTTTCCGTTAAGCTATTAAGTCGAGGAAAAATAGGTAATATTTTTATAGTCTATATAGACCTTAGTTTTATAGTTATTTCCTAATAGATAGTACTAAAATTCCTTAAAAGTATTAATTATAGCTAGGAATTCTTTATCGTATATTAGGTAATTTAATTTAGGCCCTATAAGCTTTTTCGAATAGAAGGCTATAGGCCTAAGGATATTATTTTCGTCTTTTTAACTTAGCTAGGCTCCTAGGGTAAAATTAAAGGCGTTAGTCTCTAATTCGCAAGGCTTATTAGAGCTATAGGTATATAATATAGGCGCTAAAGTTAGTAGCTTTTTAAGCCTATTAAAAGCTATCGTAGCTTCTAGGGTCTAATTATAGGGGTTTTTTCTAGCTAATTTTATTACTACTAAAATAGGTAGTATTTCCTTAGAAAAATTCTTAATAAATCGTCGATAGTAGTTTGCGAATCTAATAAAAGATTATACTTTTTTTATCGACTTAGGCGTAGGCTAGCCGCTTATAGCTTCTAATTTATAGGGATCTATTTTTATATTATACGGGGTTATAATATAGCCTAGGAATTCGATTTCCTAGGTATAGAATACGTATTTTTCCGGTTTAATATATAAATTAGCTTCTAGTAGGGCTTTTAAAACCGTATCTAGATACTTATCGTAATCTTCCTTAGTATTTAAATAGATAATAAGGTCGTCTAAATAGGCGGTAACGAATAGGTCTAGGTATTCCCGTAGTATATTATTTATACGTTTTTAGAAGGTAGCGGGAGCGTTAGTAAGCCCTAAAGGCATTACTAAAAATTCGTATAAGCCGTATTTAGTTCTAAAAGCTATTTTATATTCGTCTCCTTCTAATATTCGTATCTAGCTATAAGCTAATTTTAGGTCTATTTTTAAATAGTATTTTTATAGGCTAGTCGGTCTCGAATTTCTAATATTAAAAGTAAAAGGGTTTTATCCTTTATAGTATTATTATTTAATTCTCTATAATCGATATAAAGGCGCGTTTTTTCTTTATCCTTACTACCCTTAGGTACGAATAGTATAGGGGCCCGATATTCGGATTTAGATTCTCTTATATATCCTTTTTTAAGATTTTCTTCGATATATTCCCTTAATAGTTTTAGTTATTTTTCGTTAAGGTTATAGATTTTCTTAAATCTAGGCTTTAAATTCTCCTTTAATCTTATAGCGTAATCCTAGCTACCTCGAGGGGGTAGCTTATTATCCAGGGGATCTTAAAATAAGGTAGGGTATTTTTCTAGTATATTTTTAGGTATATTTTCGTAATTATAAGCCTTTTCTTTTATAGTATTTATATAGGCTTCCGTATTAGCTATTTCTATAGCTTTATTTGTAGCTATTTCTATAGCTTCTTTTTCCGTAGAATTAGCTTCTATAATAGCTATTTCTATAGGCCCTTATATAGGTCCTTTTATAGGCTCTATTATAGGCTTCGTAATAGGATAAGTAGTAACTTTCTTATCCTCGGGCTCTTTATTTACTTATAACTTAGTCGAGGGGTTTATTCCGGATAATTCCTTATCTAGTTATCTATAGAGAGGGATATCTAAGGTATCGTTATTAAACCTTAGAAGGCCCTTTCCGGTACGAAATATTATAACGATTTACTATATCTAGAGAGATATAGTTACTTATAGCTCCGTAATTTACTAAGGCGGAAAATCTATATCCGTTATATTTAACAATAAGGGTTATTTTATTTCCCTATAAATCTCTTACTAGGTAAAATAGAAATAGATTACTAGATAGTAGCCCTTTTATATCTAGCGTTAGTAGTTTTTTAATTCCTCGCTAAGAAGCTAGTTAATTTAACTATTAAAGTCCTACTAGATACGTTATAATTTAGCGTAAAAATTCGAAAAGGGATTTTTTATAGCTTCTTTATTCCCTTTATTTAAAGTAGCTAATTCCTCTTCTATAAGGCTAATTCGAGCCTTATATAAATCGATCTATAATTCCGAGTCTACGAGTACCTATTCGTAGTACTTTTAGCTCTCTTCTAAAGCTATTTCCTTATCTATTTCTTAAAGGGTAGTCTAATATTCCTTATAATCCGTAAGGAAGCTTAAAGTAGAAGAAGCTAATTCTTAGGCTATAGTCTTAGTACTCCCGGGTAAGCCGGAGGGATAGTAGCCGGATCCTAATTTATCCGACTTATAGATAAGGTAGCTATAGTCTATATAAGCTATCTAAGAAAGCATACTATACTTTTCGTCTTCTTCCTTTATTATATCTCTTAAATAAGAGGTATAAAAATCATAGTCGTAATTATTATTAGATTCGCTAATAGGGTCGATATATAATTTAGTCGAAATAAATCCTTTCGAGCTTTCTAGATCTTCTAGATCTTCTAGATAGTTAATACTACTATTCGTAGTAGTAAAATCGGGTACCGTATTTATTAGATTTAAATCCTCTTCTAGGGGGAAAAAAGGCTCCTTAATCGACAGAAGTATAGGGTCGTATTCCCGTAATTTAAGTAGTAACTTATTATCGTTATTTTCTTCCGCGGAATCCGGGTTAAGGGTTAGGTAGGGTTTAAGGTTAAAGTTAGGGGTTAGGTTAACCCTAGCTAACCTAGGCGGCGTAACCTATCCTACCTACGGCCTAGGTTAGGATCCGTAAGAGTATTCGGAGGGAAAAAGGGGGATTTTTCCCTTCTCTTTTAAATCCGAAAATAAGGTATTTTCTTCCCTTATTTTTTCCTCTTTCATATCTAGCTCCGGATAATAGGCTATCGTATTAAGGTCTTTCGAAGGGCTTTTCGAAGAGCTAGAAGCTATATTCTAATTCTTCTTTTTATAGCAACTTCTAGCAAAATAACCTTCCTTTTTATAGTAATAGTAGGTTACCTTTTTAGGCTACCAATTTATTATATCTAATTCTATAAGGTCTCCGTAAGTTACCCTATTCTTCTTTTTAAGTAAGTCAATAGTCTTAGTCGTATAAAGTCTACTATTTTTCCGTTACTACCGTCGTTTATACTACCTATTATCTATCCGGACTACTAAAGAGATATAGTCTACGAGGCTATCTAGTCGATCTAGCCTATATATATTATCTTTAACCTCTTCTTTTAACCCTTCGTAAAATATAGCTATAAAAGCCTCGTCTTCCTAGTCTAGCTTTAAAATAACCTACCGGAAGCTAGCTACGTAGGCCGAGATAGAAGTCTATTACCGTAGATTTCGTAGCTTATTTTTAGTATCTCTTTTTTCGTCGACTATTCTAAAGGTCTTTCTTAAGGCTTCTTCGAAAGCGTTAAAGCTATCGAATATATCTTATATAGTAGCTAGTCGGTTATCCTTAGTTTTCGAGAGATAGTCCCGTAAAGTTAGCTTAAACTAGGCTAAAGCTAGGCCTCCTAGGCAGCTAGAAGCAAAGACTACCTTTTTTTCTTCCGTATCTATAGCTATAGGGAAGAATAAAAAGTAAGCCCTAATTTAGGTAATAAATTCCTATAATTTAGTAGATTCCCCGTTATAAGTATAAGGCTTATTTATTTTAAATATCTCCCCAGGCTCCTTAGAGGGTATATTAAAAATAGGGGCTAGATTAGTAGGGGCCGGGCTTGAAGCTATTATAGTAGCCTTGCCTTTAGGCTAGGATACTAGTTTCTATGTAGTAGAGGAAACGGAGGAGGAAGAGGATATAGTCGTATTTTTCCGGATTTTTTAAAGGTATTTAAATAGGGGTTAAAAATAGGTAAAAATATAAGAGGGATTTAAATACTAAGTATAACGGTTAGGACTAGGGCAAGAGCTTAAATCGTATTACGGAATAACTAATATCTAGCCGAATAGACGTATAGTTACTTCGTAGGTACCGGAGATAGCTAGGCTATAAGGGGTACGTTATTTATCCGTAGTCGTAGAGGGTATTACTTAGTAAGAGGGGGATCTATATAGTCTTACTTAATCCCTAGTAATACTAAGCCGTCTAGGCTAAGCTTAGGTAACTAAGGGTAAAAGTAGGGCTAGAGCTAGGCTTTAAGAAAGAGGCTATATTTAAAGGTAGGCTATATAATATATTATAGTATATGATTTAAGCTAAAGAGGAAAGGAAAGAGAAGAGGGAAGAGAGGGAGGAAAAGCCTCCTTTTATATATAATCTTCCTTAATAGGAATACCCCCCTTCCTTCCTAACTAGACCCCTTCTTAGCCGTATTATCCGTATTATAAATCAAAGGGTAACTTAGAGGTTATCTAATAATTCTCCTACAATTTTAATAGGCCTCTAATATAGCTATATCGATAGATCGATATAGTATTCTAATAGTCTCTAGCTTCCTAGATTAAAGAGTAACTCAAAGGTTAGGTAGTTACCTTCCTATATTTCCTATAGGCTTCTTAGTTAGTTATATCGATAGTTATTAAATAGCTTTATAGGCTATATAAGCGAGAGGGTGTTATAGGTATTAAAGTAGGTATAGAAGTCCGGGCGATATAGTCCTATCCCTTATATATCCGTATTTAACCTAGGCCTTCGATATCTAATACTAGCCGCCTAAGCCGATGCTAGCCGAGGGGTTATACTAAGGTTATAGTTAAATAGCTAGTAGGCGTTATAGTAGTTAGGTTAGTTACGGGCTTATAGCTAGTAACTATATATATCAAATACGTATAATAAAAGCTTTTTAAGTCGTTTCTTAATAAGTAAGCTATAAAGAGAAGTTACTTAATACTAATAGCCTTATAAAGTATAGACTAAAACTAGCTAACTTAATTCGACCCGTAGTTAGAAATAACCCTAATTAAGAATTTATAAAAGCGCTATTAGTAATCTTAAAACTACTCTATATATACCTTAGCTTCTATAAATATTATTACCTTAAGTTATATATACTTAAATAACTAATTAGTAATAACTATTAAGTATTAAGAGTCGCCTTTACTTATAGTAAGTAGATTAGTTATAAAGTCTATAGAGATTATACTTTAAAAATAATTTATAATTAAAAGTAATTATAGTAAGCTATATGCTAATAAGGTATAGTTTATAATTTACTTTCTTATATTTACCTAAAAGGGGAACTTATATTTATTCCCTAATAAAGCCTAGACTTTCTCTATATATATCTTATTATAAGTAAGTATAGTTAACTAAAGCTACTAAAAGTATATATTTTAAAATAAAGCTAGCGCTACCTCTAAAGTAAGCGCTATAACCTTAGTAGTTTCCTAAATATAGTTTACTAGGGTAACTCCTTTTTACTTAATATTTATTAAAAGCGCCTTAACTACGAGGATTATAATTAGTAATATAACTATACTAACCTTAGTTACCTTATCCTTATAGTCTTACTCTTATTAAGATAAAATATCTAGCTACTTAGCTTAAGTATTAAGTTAATATCGGAAGTAGTAGTTAAAAAGTAAGAGTATCTCTACTTAGTAAGCTTAGCGCTTAAATATTTCCTTTAGTATTATAAAATATTTTAATAACTTATAATTAGTAAAAATAATAAATAGCTTAGCTATACTTTATAGCTTAGCTAACTAAGCCTAGAAATAGGAGATAATAGTAAGGAGTTCCTTATTATAAATAGTATAGTTTTATTTTACTTATTAAAGCTTCTAGAAGTAGTATATAATTAGCTAAAATATACTAACTTTATTTTCTTATAAAAAGTATTTACTTAAGGCCTCGCTAAAGTAGTTTACTTTAATAATTATTTCCTACTTTAAGTTTTACTATATAAAGATTAAGTATAATATAAATATAAGCTTAAGCGCGTTAAATATAGCTTAATAATTAACTAATTAGTTAAATAGAGTATTTCTTCTTATAAAAGTAACTAAGGGAGCTATAATATTAGAAAACTATAAAATAAACTTATAGTAAAAGTTAGTAAATCTTAAAAAGTTATAAACTCCCTATATATAAGTAAGTAATTCTTAGTTATAAATAGTTATAATCTTCGCGGGGTTTAGATAAATCTCTTTATTAATATAAATTATAAACCTAAAATACTTAACCTTCTTAATAGCGAAGTTATATTTCTTAAGGTTAAAGTATAGCTTAGCTTACTATAGTTATAAAAGTACCTTATAAACCTTTTTTTAGTAGTTTTTTTATAAGCTACTTAAGTAAATAAGTATATTATCTAAATATATAATTATAAAGTTACTTAAGATATCCCCTAAGGACTAATTAATATAACGCTAGAAAGTAGTTAATACCTTTATAAAGCTAAAAAGGTAAATAAAGTATTTAAAAAACTTAAATTTTATATAAAAAGTAATAAGGTACTCTTACTTTTTAGTAACGCGAAGCTTATAAAAAGTAACGCGGATATTTACTTTTATAAACTACTTTACTTTAGCTAAGCTATAAAATATTTTTTTAATAAGTAAAAGTAAGTATTAATCTTACTTAGTTACTTTATTAAGCGCTTAGTAGTTAATATAAAATCTCTATTTACTACTAAGCTTTTTCGTAAGTAAGACTAAGAGTACTACTAAAAAGGAACTCGCTTATATTTAGCCTTTATTTATTATATCTATAATTTACTTTCGTACTTTAAGTAAGTACTTTTATAATATATTATAAAGGGGCTTATATAGTAATATTAGGAATAAGCTATTAAAATTCTACTATAAGTAGATATAGTAGTTATAGCTCCCTTAGTATAGTAGTAAAGTATTAGCTTATTTCTTATCGAAAAAGTTATAAAATTACTTAACTTCTAAAGGGAGAGTCTTTAATTTTAATACTTTTATTAGTATTATAATACCGAAGTATAGTATTAAAGTTATATTCCTTAAGCTTATTATAATAAAGCTATAGTTTATTTTCTTTTTTACTTCTCGCTAAACTTAAGCTATAAAAGTAAACTTAAGGATTAAAGCTATTAAGTACTTAATTTACTATTATTTAGTTACTTATATAATAAGGTCCTTTACTAAGTATATTATAAGCTCCCTTACTTTTATTTAGAGTATAATATTATATTAAGCTATCTAAAGTATATTTAAAATAAAATCTTAAGTTAACCTAGGGATTATATATACTATAATAAGTAATTCTTAGCTATTTAAGTTAGCTATAAACTAAACTATATAAGTAATTAAAAAAGACTTTTTAAACTTTTACTTTTTATTTTATTTTACTATTACTATAGTATATACCTACCTCTACTTAAGTAGTAAAATATAAGTAAGCTAATAATATTATATAAAAAATTCGCTTATAATAGCGTAGTAGTTATAATTACTATCCGCTTATATATTAATAAACTTAATAGAATTAATTAATATAAGAATAAAGAAAGGACTCGTATTTATATTCCTTATAATCTCTCGAAAGTATTTAACTAACCCCCCCCTAGTTTACTTAACGCGCTATTATTAAGAAACAACTTAAAAAGCCTTTATTATACGTATTCGATACGTATAGCTACTAGCTATAAGCCCGTAACTAACCTAACTACTATAACGTCTACTAGCTATTTAACTATAACCTTGGTATAACCCCTCGGCTAGTATCGGCTTAGGCGGCTAGTATCGGATATTAAAGGTCTAGGCTATATACGGATATATAAGGGATAGGACTATATCGTCCGGACTTCCACACCCACTTTAACACCTATTACACCCTCCCTCTTACACAGCCTACAAAGCTATTTATAACTACCTACTTAACTATCGATATAACTAAATAAGAAGCCTATAGGAAATGCAGGAAGGTAACTACTTGACCTTTAAGTTACTCTTTAATCTAGGGAGCTAGAGACTATTGGAATAACTATATCGAACTATCGATATAGCTATAGAAGAGGCCTATTAGAATTGTAGGAGAATTATTAGATGACCTCTAAGTCACCCCTTGATTTATAATATAGCTAAGGAGGGATCTAGTTAGTAAGGAAAGGGGGTATTCCTATTAAGGAAGATTGTGTATATAAGGAGGCTTTTCCTCCCTCTCTTCCCTCTTCTCTTTCCTTCCTTCCCTAGCTTAAATCACCACTACCACAACGCACTACACAGCCTACCTTTAAATATAGCCTATTTCTTAGAGCCTAGCTCTAGCCCCACTTTTACCCTTAGTTATCTAAGCTTAGCCTAGCCGGCTTAGTATCCCTAGGGATTAAGTAAGACTGCGTAGATCTCTCCCTCTTGCTAAGTAATACCCTCTACAACTACGGATAAACAACGTGCCTTTAATAGCCTAGCTATTCGAGGTATTTACGAAGTAACTATACGTCTATTCGGCTAGATATTAGTTATTCCGTAATAGCTATCCCGCTTTTAATAAGAGACTTACTATAAGGGCGGCCTATTTCCTAGCTTAGCGGCCTCCTTTTTTAAGGCTTTTTTATTTTAAGTAATATTAAAGACTTAGACCGAGGACTTTAGGGATAGTTTAGTAAATAGTAAGAGTTAATAGTCTTTTACTATATAGCTTATCCCGCTATAATATAAGTAACTCCTATCCGCGTAGTATATATAGATAATATCCTTACTTACTTACTACGCGCGTTATTATTATACGCCCCCGCCTTAGTTAGCTTACCTAGCGCGAGGCGCTCTCGCTAGCTAAGAAGTAATAGAGTGAATACTTATTATTTATATATCCTTATCCTATAGTATAGTAAAGAGATAGTAAACTTTCTTTTAATACTACTTATTATTAAGCTAGAAAAACTTAATATCGACTATAATAGCTTATATTTAAGTTAACGCTATAAAGTAGTTATTTATTAAGATATCCTTTTTAATATAGTATTATTTAAGCTAAGGAGAGAGTATACGCTAAAGTTATATAACTTTAATTTTATTTACTTATTAAAACCCTCTCAATAGCTTAAGCTTAACTTTAAAGTAAAATAAGAAATTAAAGAAAAACTTAGCTACCTATTAAGCGATATACTCTAACTCTATTATAGCTACTTACTAGTAATATAGGTTTATAAATATTATATTAAAATACTAAAGGAAAGTATTAGTATTAAAACCTTATTACGCGCTACGTTTAAAGTATAGGGCTACCTTAGCCTATACTTTTATAAAAAAGTACTAATAAAGGAATACTTATTAGTCCTACGCGCTACTAATAAATACCTAGTTTAACTAAAGCTTATATATTATTAAGGCTTTTTATATAGTAAAGAAGTCTTTATCGCTATCGAACGGGGCTCTTATCGGGAGCGGCTTCCGTCTCGTTACTTAAAGAGCTAGGATTATCTCCCTTTACGCGGTAACGAGCTAGAGTAGCTCCTCGCTTATTAAGCTAGCTATTATAAGCGTAGTAAACTCGTCCGCTAATATTATATAAGTTAATAGTTATTAAATATAAAGGACTAGCCTTAGTATATTTATATATAAGTATTAATAATAGTATTAATAACTATACGGAGGGAAGAAACCTATAGGCGCCCCGGGTCCGGGGCGCTGTTACGGAATAACTAATATCTAGCCGAATAGACGTATAGTTACTTCGTAAATACCTCGAATAGCTAGGCTATTAAAGGCACGTTATTTATCCGTAGTCGTAGAGGGTATTACTTAGCAAGAGGGAGAGATCTATGTAGTCTTACTTAATCCCTAGGAATACTAAGCCGGCTAGGCTAAGCTTAGATAACTAAGGGTAAAAGTAGGGCTAGAGCTAGGCTCTAAGAAATAGGCTGTATTTAAAGGTAGGCTATATAGTGCGTTATAGTAGTAGTGTTGTAATTTAAGCTAGGGAAGGAAGTAAAGAGAAGAGGGAAGAGAGGGAGGAAAAGCCTCCTTATATATATAATCTTCCTTAATAGGAATACCCCCTTTCCTTACTAACTAGACCCCTCCTTAGCTATATTATAATTCAAGGGGTAACTTAGAGGTTATCTAATAGTTCTCCTATAATTCTAATAGGCCTCTTCTATAGCTATATCGATAGTTCGAT
>KQ030741.1:0-14288 GCA_000956045.1 Hirsutella minnesotensis 3608
CCATGGCCTTAGAGGCTACATGCGAGTAATGATTAAAAAAAAAAAAAAAAAGAGCTTAGTAAATTATAATATTATTATAGTATAAAAAGCTAAGGTAGTCTTAAGGGGCCCCCCCCCTTAGGCCTAGCCCTATACCTCCTTTACTAAAGCGAGGGATAAGTAGCTATTTATATTTATAAATATTTTAATAAAAGCTTCTAAATCCTAAAGATATTTTTTAATTAAGTTAATATTAAATTTAACTCGAAGGAAATATTTATTATAATTTACTTACCCTTATTTAAAGTATAAATAAGCTTAATTTAATCCCTTTTAGACTTTACTCTTAAGACTTTTATTATTATTATTAATAACTTTAACTTTTACTACTTAGTATAAGATAAATATAAAAAGACTTTAAAAAGAGTAAACTTACTACTTATAGAGGCTATATACTTTTAACTTAACTTATTTATACTAAAAGGAGAATATATAAAAGCTTTTTATAACTACCGCTATAGTATAATTAACCTTACGTAAGTAACTTACTCCCTTAATACTTATTACTATAGCTTAGACCTCGACTTAGAAAAATTAAATTATATCTTATAAGTCGCTTTATTTAAAATTAACTATATATTAAGGGAAAACCTCTTAGCCTTAAAGTAAAAAAGTATAAATTCTAAGAAAGTTATAAAAGTAGTAAAAGCGGAATTCCTAAATATATTACTTTATTTTATTATAAAAAAGGTAATAAATAGAGTATTTAATAATATTTATACTTTTTTTTATAATATTTCGATAAAAAAAGTCCCGTTTTAGCCTTAACGCTAGCTAAAAGGAGATAAGTAGTACTTATTTTATATAGCCTATATTTTAAAACGCGCGAAAAAGGTAAAATAGTAGTATAGGAAAATAGGTATAGAAACTAACTAAGAGGAGCTTTAGAAAGTAATAATAAATTTTAAAAAGTAAGTCTAAATAAAAAGAAAGAGAGTATAAAAAGAAATACTTAATAAAATCTCTAGGAAGCCGTAAAGCCTTTAGTAAATTTCTTAGTAAGTAAGGCTTTATAGCGAGACCCCCCTAGAATTAATATATATCCCGATTTTAAAGGTAAATAATAAGATAGTAATAAAGTTTTAAAATAAAATAAGGCTTTTATTAGTAAAGTTCTTCCCTTTATTAATCTTACTATACTTTTAAATAAATAAAGAAAAATATTTCCTTTTTTAAATAGACCTTAGGATTTTAGAGATATAAATCGTAGTTATAATAAAAAAAGCTAGCTTATAAAAAGTAATAGGACTTAATAATATTCTTTTAAGCTTCCTTCAGATATATAGAAAACCTTTTAAAAAGAAATTAGCTTAAGTTTTTATTACTTACTTTAAATTTAAGTACTTTCTAAAAAAGTTCTAAAAAGTAAAAGTTATTATCCTTTATAAACTAAAGAAAAAGCTTAAAGCTTATAAAATACTTAAAAGCTAGAAGCTTATTTTACTACTCTCGACCTTAAGTAAGATTTTTAAGTTAGTTTTAGCTTAAAAGCTTACTAATATAATAAAAGAGAATAAAATCTTATTAAAAAGCTAAATAGGGAATTATAAATTTTACTTTACGAAATTAATAATCCTCTTAGTAATAAAGGTTATAAAAATAACTTAATCTTAAAATAACTTAGCTTCCTTTTTATAACTAAATATAAAAAAAGTATTTAATATAGTTAACTATAAAATCCTTTTTAATAACATTAGCTAAAAAGGTTTTTTATAATAAGTTTAAGGACTTTTCTAGAGCTACTTAATTAAAAAAAGCTTAATACTTTTTTTAATAAGTACGAGTTAGCCTTAATTTAGATTTTAATAAGAGTTTTATAAAGGTCCCTCCTATTATTAATCCTTTTCTTTATATATATTACTACTCTCTCTAATAAGCTAGTAATAGTATAAGGTATAGTTACTATTAGCTTCGCTAATAATACTAACTTAATTAGCGTTAGATAGGACTTAGCTTAGACTATAAAATAACTTAAGGTAGTATAGATAACTTACTAAGAGTAAGTAAAGGAATTTATAATAACTTTTAAGCTAAATAAAAGTAAGTTAATATACTTTATAAAGAAGAGGGAGGCTATTAAAACCCTAGTCTAGCTTAGATTTAATATAGTTTCGCTAGTTTAGAAAGCGAGGCTCTTCGGGGTATAAATATACTATAAGCTTTAGTAAAAGAGTATTACTAATTATATAGTAGTATATCTTTAATCGAATAGTAAAGCTTATATTTAGCCGCGCTAGCTAAATAGCTATATAGCTTAAGGTATTAAAGGTATCCCCCCCCCCCTCTTAAAGTTATATTTCTATTACTACTACTACCGCTACTACTACCGCCGCCTTACTTAGTACGCCTTCGTTAGCTTAACTAGATAATTAATAAGCTATAAGTTATAGCTTTACTTAGCTTAAGTAAAAACGCGTTTTTAAGTAAGTTTAGCTATAGCCTAGCTAGCTAGCTAGCTAGCCTTAACTTTAAGAAAAAGCTTCGCCCTTATTAGTACCCGTTATAATATAAATATAACTTTAGGGGATACCTCTAGCGCGGCCTAGCGCGGGCTAGAATAAGCAAAATATAGGTTTTACTATTCGATTAGAAATATACTACTATACGATTAGTAATACTCTAGTAGAAACCCTATCTCGCTAGCTTTAAAGCGAAGCTCTAGAGATAAATACTATCCCTAAGCTACCTTATAGTATTAATATATAGTATAACGCTCTATAGAGCTAGAGAACTATATATAAAAGTAATTAAATCTACCTTAGTATATAAAGCGCTAGCTTTTTACTAAACTACCCTAAAAGGGGGCTAACTATAAGGGATTATAAAAGACTTTAATAAAGAATAAATAAAATACCTATAGATAGTAATAGGGGCTTATTAAGCTACCCCTACTTACTAACTAAAAGCGGAAATAATAATCCCCCCTTTCGATCTCTATTTTAACTTTAAGCTAGTTAAGGCTTTATAATAATTAAAAAATAAAAGTATTTTAAACTAGATTTAAGTAGCTTACGAAAAAGTATTTAGATTAATTATAAAAAAAGAAAGTAAAGCTATAAAAACTAAACGCTACTTTAAAAAACGCTATTCGCTAAGACTAATATAGCTATTACTTAGTAAGCTAGGCTTAATATAAACCTAGCTTAGAGAATAACTAAAGATTAAGTAGAGAAGTAAATAAAAGTATAAAATAAGATAAAAATAGCTTATTTTTAAAATCCTCTTTACTTAGCGGGGATCTTACTAAACTTTAAAAACTTAAAATACTTTAATTTCTTTCTTATTTATATAAACTAACTAAAATATATTAACTTTATTATTATATAGCTTTAGATTAATAAAACTAAGCTTAATAAATTCTTATTTTATAGAAAAGTTTTAAAAGTATTTTTACTACTATATAAATATAAAGCTAATAAAAATATAATTTATTATACTATCTTTTTATATACTTTAATATTACGGAATAACTAATATCTAGCCAAATAGACGTATAGTTACTTCGTAGGTGCCGGGGGCACGTTGTTTATCCGTAGTCGTAGAGGGTATATACTTAAGAGTAGTAAGTAAGGGGGTTACGAGGTCTCCTTACTAGTCTCTAGTAATACTAAGCCGGCTAAGCTAAGCTTAGATAACTAAGAGGTATAGTAAAAATAGGTCTAGAGGCTAGGCTCTAAGAGGCAAGTTAGAAT
The DNA here is from genome assembly GCA_000956045.1 of Hirsutella minnesotensis 3608. Lineage (NCBI taxonomy): Eukaryota > Fungi > Ascomycota > Sordariomycetes > Hypocreales > Ophiocordycipitaceae > Hirsutella > Hirsutella minnesotensis. The sequence goes on from KQ030741.1 coordinate 3,732, forward strand.
CTCGTTATATTATAGGTTAAAGTAATAATTTAAGCTAGAGAGGAAGGAAAGAGAAGAGGGAAGAGAGGGAGGAAAAGCCTCCTTATATACATAATCTTCCTTAATAGGAATACCCCCCTTCCTTACTAACTAGACCCCTTCTTAGCCGTATTACCCGTATTATAAATCAAAGGGTAACTTAGAGGTTATCTAATAATTCTCCTACAATTCTAATAGGCTTCTTTTATAGCTATATCGATAGTTCGATATAGTTATTCCAATAGTCTCTAGCTTCCTAGATTAAAGAGTAACTCAGAGGTCAGGTAGTTACCTTCTTACATCTCCTATAGGCTTCTTATTTAGTTATATCGATAGTTAATAAATAGCTTTATAGGCTATATAAGAGAGAGGGTATAATAGGTATTAAAGTAGGTATAGAAGTCCGGGCGATATAGTCCTATCCCTTATATATCCGTATATAACCTATACCTTAGATATCCGATACTAGCCGTTTAAGCCGATACTAGCCGAGGGGTTATACCAAGGTTATAGTTAAATAGCTAGTAGGCGTTATAGTAGTTAGGTTAGTTACGGGCTTGCTTATAGCTAGTAGCTATATATATCGAATATGTATAATAAAGGCTTTTTAAGTCGTTTCTTAATATTTAATTACTAAATAGAGATAGAAGATTTTAATCTTTAGAGATAGCTCCGAGGTTTATTAAGCTTTAAATTAAAATAGATTTACTTTAAAACTAGCGTAGTAGTTTCTCTCTTTTAAGAAACTCTCTTAATTTAGCTTAATATATACTATATAATATAAGTTAGAAAAAGCTTTTAACTTTATAAGCTAAAAGAAATAATAGAAAATACTTATATAAAAAGGGAGAAATGAAAAAAACTAAAGTAACTTTAGCCCTAAACTTAAAAAAACTAACGCGAGAGATATAATAAAGAAAGTAAAGAAGGAAAGAATTTAGTAAAAACTAGCCTTTACCTAACGAGACTAGGCAAGGGGACCTAGCTTAGCCCTAACTAGGGCCCGACTAAGCTACCTAAACTAACTAAAATACCCTCCCTTAGATTAAAAGCTCCCCCGCTTAAGCCCTATATGTTCTTTTTAGTATTACTCCTTATTTATAATAACTATACTTATAGATTTATATATTAAGTTATAGTTAAAGGCTTTTCTTATTAAAATATTTTTTTTATTAATATTACTATTAATTACTAAACTATCCTATTATAGATTAAATTAAATTAAAATTAAAAATATATTAAATATAAGGAAAAATAGCTTTAAAATAAGCTTAATAAGACTTTCTAACTACTCCGATATATCCTTATCCTTGTTATTATTATCGTTATAGTTATCTTTATTTTTATCCTTATCCTTATTCTTACTAGAAATATCTACCTCCGCTTTTAGGGTAGCCCCCTTATTTATAGCCTTAGACTTAAAGCTAATTATAAGGTCGGAAGAGAGGTACTTAACTACTTTCTTTACTAGTAGTACCTTTTCTTTTTAAGGCTTCTTAGTTTTAAACTATATAAGAGTACTCTCTTTCTTAATTACTTTTTTCTTTTTTAGCTATAAAGCTTTAGTAGTAGTAAAAGTAAAACTACCTTAGTAATACTTTAAATAGGAAACTAGCTTTAGGTTAAACCTACTATTAATAATATACTTATTACTTTTAAGAGTAAAGTAAGGATAATAAAAGGTAAGTATAAAAGTAGCTACCTCCTTAGATAGGGCCTTTTTTTTCTCTTAGTAAGTACTTACTACCCTATTAAGTAATAAAGAATTATACTAGCTAAAACCTAAGCTAAAGGCGAATTAAATATAACTAGCTAATTATTTTTTCTTTTTTTTTAATATAAAGAAAGATATAAAGTAAAGTAATAGTAAACTTAAGTCGAGAGCGTAAAGAGTAAAAGTAAAAGTAAGAGTAAAGACTAAGGGAATTAAAAATAGAGATAACGCGAGTTCTTTTTAATAAGCTAGGCTCTAAGGCCCAAGGAGACTCCCAACTAGCCTTCTTCCTTTCTAAGTTATAGTTAGGTCCTATAATAGCTACTAGGCCTTTGAGAAGGCTAAATAGCTGTGTAGAGGGCCTAATATAACTTAGGACACCTAAGTCAGAGTTTGAGTCGGCCAGCTCGTCCCGTACGGCTAGGTTATAAGCCTGCCTTATTGGGTGACTAGGTAAGAAATATAGGGTTCGAAGGGCATAGGAGAGGCACGCCTTTTCGAACCGTACTTCTGGTGGTGGCAGGGCTGCTTCGGCCTCTAGGGCCCGTACGCGAGGGGATACCGCACTGCGGGAGACCCGCGTGCGATAGCAAAGACTTACTAGCGGCGTCGGCAGCGGCCTCGGGGAGGGAAAGAGAGAAGGAAGGAAGGAAGGAAAGAATAGGGGGGAGGCCTTCCTTTTATAGTTAGGAAGGTGAGGCCTTAGGTAGCGACCGAATAAACGAGGCGGTAGTAACGATAGTAGTAAATCGTCGAGTTATAGCGAGAGCGCCGGACCTTCGATATAACGCCGGACCGCGACGTTATCGCTCCGGCCCGTAAAAAGCGGCGCTACGGGACCGAGCCGTCCGCGCGGCGAGGACGTACCGTAGTAGCGCCGCAATATACCTAGCCTACGGGCCTAGACGTCCCTAGGTAAGCAAATTCCCTAGGTAGGCCGACTAGCTAACCGCACTAGGCTAGCGTAGGAGCGTACCTATACCGAGAACGCCGCGATAACGCCCCTTACGAGGCGCGAAGATAGAAAAGAGTAGGATATAGGTTTTTCTCCCGGTACGCGGGTTTCCTAAGTTAGTTTAGAATAGGAGTACTAGGGCTTTCTAAGCTAACTAGAGTAATAAATCTCTCTCTCTCTCTCTCTAAGGCTATTTTATAGCTAGTCTATAGCTAGGTAGTAAGTATAGCGCTTATATAAGTCTTATATAAGTTCTATATATTACTATATAAATAGCGAGTAATTCTCTATTTTACTTTAGTTTATTTACTTTTATATTAAAGGCTTTTTTTTCTTTTTTTCTTTTCTCCTAGCTTTACTACTAATAGCTACCCCCCTCCTTACTATAACTCGCTAACCTACTAGCTATTTTAAAATAGCTTATGTAAGCGCTAGTATATAAATCTTAACGAGTTTCTATTTAATAATAATAAAGAAAATAATAAGTAGGAATAAAGTAAGGATAAGTAAGGTACTTAAGGAGCTTAATTAAAAAAAGATTAAATATAGCTTAAGTATTATAATTATATTTATATTTTTTATTAGTTTATTTATATTAAAATAGAATTTTATTTAAAAGTATCTACTATAGCTTCATTTACTATAGCTAAACTACTACTTAAGGCTTTACTTTTAGAATTAAGTTTTTAATATTTAAGACTATTATAGATTTATAAATCTCCTTATTATACTTTATATTATATAAAAGCCTTAGTTTTTTACTATATAATATAATATTAGACCCCGCTAATAGACTTTTATATACTAATAACTATACCCTTACTAGTTTTTTAAACACGCCCTAGCGCGCGAAGGTAGGTAGCTACGGCAAAGAGCGCGCGCGGCGCGGCCACCCTTTATAGTAAAGCCCTCTTTATAGTGCAGCCCTCTTTGCATCGCCCTTTGCGACGCTTTTTCTACGTGCGCCTTGCCGTTATAATTAAATTAAACTTAGGTCTCGCGATTAAAAAGATATAACCTCTAGGAACTTAGGGCGGAAGCAGCTATAGCTAGAATACGGGGTAGATAGAGGCTTAAAGTAGGGAGGTTATACGAATAGAGATTTATAGTTATGCGAATAGCAATACTTATAGTAAAACGCTATAAATACTTTAAGATATTTAGCTAAGCGCTTTTAAGCTAAAAATAATATATAGCTTAATATAAAAAATATTAAAATAAACTAGCCTTACTAAAAACTTAACGCGCTAATAGCTAAGTATAAAGTTATTAATATTTTATACTTTCTAACTATTAAGCTAGATATACTTTATAGTATTTATACTACTTTCTATATTAACTAAGTTACGTAAGTAGTATTTAACTTTCTTTTAAGCTAATTATTAATAGACTTTAGGCTAGATCCTTTACTTTAGTTTAAATACTAACCTAAGTTTCGCTAAGTATAAGAAAGAGTAAAAGCGGAATATTCTTATTAAGTAATATAGCTATATTATACTAACTTAAAAGCTATTAAGTAAGTACTTTTAGAGTAGTAATATAATTTTTACCTACTAATAGCTAACGGATAGTATATCCCTCGATTACTATACTAACGCTATAATCGTCTCGTAGCTAGGATACTATATTACCGTACTCTAAAAGCTAAATACTATAAAAGTATTATAAGTAATACGATAATTTTACTTATACTATAGTTTTAAGTTAACTATTATAATATTATATCGATATAGCGATAAACTCTAATAGTTTATTATTATTTATTTTAGTTATATTCTAATATACTCGCTATATTATTAAATATATTATTTTATATATAATATAGACGTAATTATAATATAGTTTATCTATATATAGCTATTTTTAATACTATAAATATATTACGTAGATTTAATAACTATTTTTTTAGGTAATACTCTTTAGGAGAATACTAACTTCTTTAGAGTATTATTTTTTTATTAATACTTATATCTAATATTAATATTGTTTTAGTATTATATAGTATCGAGATACGAAATACTTATAAGCGCGCGTAGTCGCGTTAAAGTATCTAAAGCGACTACTTATTACGATATTAAAGAGCTTATTTATTTCGTATCTTTAGTTATACTATAAGGTAGATCGCCTTTAGGTATAAGCTTACTATAGTAGCTATATATAAAAGTAGTATATAGAGGTAAACGCGAGCTTAGTCTAGTAATAATAATATTTATAGCTTCTCTACGTAATAAATATTAATTATACCGGTAATATAAAGACGTAAGTTAAGGAGATATAAAATTAAGGTTCTTAGTATAGAGGTATAGTTATCTATAATACTAAAGAATATAATATAAACTAAATTACTATAAAGATGTTACCTATATTCTATTTTAATTACTATTTTAAAAATCTTTACGCTTTAGCTAGCTATTATAGTAGTATAGTTTTTAATACCCCTATAAAACTATTCTATTTATATCCCTTATAGATAGTTAAACCTAAAGTAAACTATCTTTAATCCTATAAACCCTACGTTATCTTATAAAGAAAAAGAAAATATATATATATAGAGCTCTCTTCGACTTATCCTCTATAGTTATATAAAATATATAGCTACGTACTTTAAAGAAATATATATTTAAATAGTAATTCCGTTTCGCTATTTTATTAATCGAAGTTTAATATCTATTTTATAAGTATTATTATTAATATTATTAAGATTGCGATATAGTACTACTTATACGAAATTAAGTAAGGACGATTTACTTATATATTATCCTATTTACTATTATATTTAGTATAGCTTTAATATTTTATTCCTTAGGGTTAACCATACTTACTCTTAAACTTAATAATATCTTCTTTAGATTATATTTACTTAAGCTTTACCTTAGTTACTAGCTATTTACTTTACTATTTCCTAAAATCGAAAAAGGTTTACTTAATTCTTCTTAGGATAAGTCCGGTATATAAATAACTTTTATTTCTTAGTAAAGTTCTAAAAGCTAAAGAAGATTAAGGTTATTATTAGTAGTATACTTTAATTTATCTTTAGTATTATTAATCGAGATATTACTATTAGCGTATATAAACTTATTATTTGTTACGTTTTTAGGCTTTTCTAACTTTATTTTATCCGCTTTTTTCGATATCGCTTTCTTAAACGCGGTAAGCGCTACCTTTTTAACTATCTTTTAAATACTTTTAGTTTTCTTCTTATTCTTTAGCGCGTTATTTTATAAACTCTAATTAGTTAATAACTTATATTATAATTATAAAATATTTTACTATAGTCTTACGTATTTATACCTAAGTTAATATATAGATTTAGGTCTATATTTATTACCTTCTTATTCTTATTATTATTACTAATATCGAATATTATAATTTTCTTTCGTTTTTTAATACCTCGCGGTTTTTTAAAAATTTAAGTATAAACTTATTTTAACTTTTTACTAAGCTAGTATTATTATTACTTATCGCGCTTATAAAGGTATTAATATATTACGCTAGATTTAAGCTATCGCGGTACGGATTACTCGTTATAAGCGCTTTCTTTATAGCCTTATTAAATACTTAATATATACTATCTTTACGTAAAGTATAAGCCTTAGTCTTACTCCTCTCGATAGTAAGCTTTAGCGCTTACGAGGGGGGTAGTTTATAAACTAAGCTATCGATATAGTCTACGTCTTTATTAGTAGCTATAGGTTCCGCGGTAACTATATTATTATCGCGTCTAATATCGATATTAAGCGATATAGCGTTACTATTCTTGCTAGTATACTAATCGCTATATTATTAAGTAGTTAAATTAGTATACTTCGAAGGTATAAAATCCTATATATCGTTAGCTATTTAATATAGTTATTAGTAGGGATTCTATACTAATATATCTTATTATAAATAACTTAAGAAGCTTAATCGAGAAAGAGAGTTAGGGTATTACTAAAATACTAATTAAATATCTAGTATATATATAATATATTATCGTAAGTTAAAATACTATAAAGTAAGCCTGAATATAAATTATTATAATAAGAAAGTATAGTAGTAGCGATTTAAGTAGCTAAATAAGCGAGAGAGAAAATAAAAAAGTAATAAGAGTTAGATAGATTTAAAGCGATATCTCCTAGAGATCGAAAGTAATATAGGATCTTACTATATATAGTATTAATATAATATATTTAAAGAGTAAAAAAGATAAAAAGGGTAAGTAAAAAACTATAGTAAGAATAGAGCGCGATTTCGATATCTTTATATTTATAACTTAGGACTAAATTATTATAGTAAATATTCTTCTATGTTTATAAAGTATTTAGCTCTATTAAATCGTACTAAAGAAGTATAAGGTACTACTAATACTATAAAACTTAGTAGTTAATTACCTATACTTAATATATATAGTAGAAATCTATATATCTTAAGATATTAAGCTCGATAAGTTTAAAATCTATATATACTATACTCTATATAAATAGCGCGAGCTTAATAGCTTAAGTAATAAGGAGTCTAGTAAGGAGGACTTAGAGGGTTTTAAGAGTTTTTCTCTATATATATAATTAATAGATACCTTAATACGAACTTAAAGTAAGTTATTCGTAATTAAATATTTTTTTTTAACTCATTACTCTCATGCAGCCTAGGGCTATGGAGAGGCAACTAAGCTACGGGCCTAGTTACAAGCTAGCGCACTAGCTAGCTAGCTTTTATAGGCTAGCTAGATAGCTTTGCTATAGGTAAGGGAAATACAAAGAAAAGCTCGTCTGATAGTATATGTCGAAGTGAAAGTCTCCCCCTTAGTTATTAGCGAAGTAAACCCCCCCTTAGTTACTAAGGTTCCTCTTTTTTATCCGTACCGCCTTAAGATTCCTATCTGGGTCCGGGGAAGGGGGCTAGCGAGGCCCCCCTGCCTATATTACCGATATAGGTCTTATAGTGCGATTCGTCTGCCTTGTTGAGAAGGCTGTTGTGTGGCGTGTGGCCCGAAGGCCTGTGGGTGGTTCAAAGCTTGTGTCTAGCCCGGGGGCAGACTTTTCGTAGCCCGGAGGCCTGATTGGCTGCAGCCTGCAAGGACCCAATTTTGCAGGCTGTTGAGAGAGGCGGGATTCGAACCCACGACCTCGCAGAAAATGCGGGTCTTCCAGGACAAGTTGCCAACTTGACCACTCCCCCGTAATTAAATATATAAGTATTAAGTTAGGATTCTTTTTCGTAAGTATATTTATTAAATTATTATTACTATTAATCTAACGGATTTTACTTATTTCTTTCCTTTTATATAATTCTCGGAGAGCTATAATATTAATTATAAGTCTCTTCTTATTTATTATCCTAAGTTTTACGAAATAGTTATAAATCGATCTTAAGTCCGTATATAAAATAAGGGGGATATAGTAAATATTAAAGGAGGATAAGATATCCTAGAGTATTATATTAAGAGCTATTCTATAGTTAATACTACTTATAATTCTATAAAGTTTACTTATAAGAATACTTTATATAACTCTTTTATACTTTACTAACGACTAATAAAGGATATTCCTATAGATATTAAAAGTATTCAGTATATAGGATTATTCTTCTATAAATATAATTATAAATCTAATTTAGGAACTTAAGTTTTTATTATTAGCAAAGGATTTATTTATAAAGATAAAAAGTTTAACGCGTAGTAATAATAAGGGTATAAATTTAAGTCTATAGTTTACGTTCTTTTATTACTATTCGATTTATATATTAAAATTCGTAATATTTTATATTAATAGTTCTTAGACTTAAATAGCTATTAATAGATTATATACTACTTCTAGTTAGTAAATTAATATAATATATACTCCTCGTACGCGTTATAAAATATACTACTATTATATTCCTTATTAAGATTAATTATACTTAGTATACTTACTTATCCTTTTTAAGTAAATTAGATATTATCGTCCGAGAGTTAAATCTTCCCTCTATTAAATTTAATAGGTTACTTATATAAAAGGGTTATTTTTACTTTTACTTATAGCTTAGCTTTTATTAATTCTTTTTCTTTTAAAATAGAGAATATTTTTAATATAAAGGAAAAGGTATTATCTATTTAAAGGGTAGTAATTCTAAACTCCTTTAGTTTTAAAGGTATAAAGAGTAAATATAGATTATACGATAATTACTTTATCCTAAGTTTATAATAATAGTAATTATAGTACGTCTTAAATTAATAGAGCTTAGATTCTATAAGTCCGTATAGTAGTTTTTAGATATATAATATTATTCCTTTTAGATATTTCTTTTTAATCTCTTTTAGTAATTATATAAAAATCTTCCTTATAAGCGTATCTTATAATTAGGTATACGCTTAAGTTATATCTTAAAGTTCTCCTTATATACTATACTCTTTTATAAAAGTAAGTCTAAGTATAAGGATAAGTCTTTAACTTATCCTTTAAATTATTAAAAATTATATAAGTATAGTTTTTTTTCTTTATTTTTATACCCTTAAATAATTATTCTTAATTTCTCGTATAGTTATATAGTCTTTTTTTAACTTCCTATATAAGCCTTATCTTAAAGATCTAAAGGTTATTATAAATTTTATAGTTAAATTTTATAAAAATAAAGATTATATAGTTTATAAGCTTTTCGATTTATATATAATTAGATTATTTAAATAGGTTTCCTAGCGTTATAATCTTTCTTTACTATTATAATTATATAGTAAGCTTATAATCCTTATTTTCGTTTATTATTAAGAATTATTATATAGGTAATCTTTATAGGATTTATACTTTAATTTTTAATATCTTTTAAGGTTTTAAGTTTAAGAATAGTATTTAATTTTCGTATAATTTCTTTCGCGGCTTTTATACTTCTTATATCTCTTCGGTATTTTAATTAGTTTTTCTATAGTACTTATCGTACTATTAAATTTCGTCTTTATAACGTTTAACCTAGGTTATATAGAATCTTATTAGTTTATTAGGGAGTTAGATAATAATATCTTAGTTCTTAATCGCTATAATTTCGTATAGTTTAGTCTATTCTTTCTTTTCTCTATATAAGGACTTTACTTTAGAGGGGGAGTATAAAAATATTATATAATCTTAGTCTATTTCTTGTATTAAGTACTTAATTAATCTTATCTTTTATATAAAGCTTTTTAATTAATTTTATTACCTTATAGATTACTTTTACTTATATAAGAATATTTAGTAATAAAAGCGAGTTATTATTTATCCTTAAGTAAGCTCTAAAAATAAGGAGGGTTAGTATAAGACTATTTAGCCTTACTATATTATTAAGAGCTTTAATTACTATCTAAAGGATTATTTCGTTATCTATATAATAACTAATATCTTACTTAATAATATTATATACTTATCTTAGAGGTTTATATACGCGTTTTACTTTCTTAATTACTTAATATACTTTAATAGGTATTTCTTAATAGGTTATTTTTATAATTTTTACTAAATTTCGAAATTTATCTAAAGCGAAATTAGTTCTTAAATTATATATAATATAGTCTAGGGGGCTTTAATACGTAAAGATTTAATATTTATAGAAGGCGTTTTATATATCTTATGTAGAGAGTAACTTAAGGAAAATTACTACTTAAAAAGATATACTCTTATTAATTATATAGAGAGTATTCTTATAATTAATATATAAGGATTTTTAATCCGTTTTATTTTATAATATAGTTCTATATATTATTAAAGTATACTTAGAGTTAGTTTACGTCTTTAAGAGAGAATAAAAATAGTATTAAGATATTAAGAATATATAGTACGTAACTTTACTAATTAGGTTATTAATATTAATTATATTAATCGATAATATTAATTTAGCGTTTTTAAAGTTAATTTCTATTAATCTTAGTATTTAATCGATCCTTATA
>KQ030741.1:14298-32065 GCA_000956045.1 Hirsutella minnesotensis 3608
AGGTTTTATTATATATAGGCTTCTACTTAATCTTTTCTAACTATTAAGATATAAACTTATAAGGAATATTTAATTTACTAGAGTTTATTCTTATATAAGATTAAGATTATAGGTATTTTCTCTTATAATTCGGAGATATATAAGGTCTTCGTAAGGTATTATATAGTGTAGTTTATAGTTTTTTTATCGATTTCTTTATTTTCTTCTTTATCCTATTATTCTTACCCCTTATATAAGAAAAAAAAGATTTTAAATTCCTTTTCTTTTAAAATTAGCTTATCGAAATCTTTATATAATAATATATATTATTATTAATTATATACTAGGGATCTAAATAGGTTTCTAGAACTTCTATCCTAACTATAAGGGAAACCGGGCGGCCTAGAGGAAAACCCCTACCTAGTATATCTAGTACCCTTATAGGTAGGCGAATCTATCTTTAATTATTACGCCTATAGCGTATAACCGTTCCTAAGGCTATTCCGTAGCTAGTCTATAGCTAGGTAGCGGGCGTCGCGCTTATATAGGCCCTATACGGGTCCCTTAGTAAATAGCTAGTAACTTACTACCCCGCCCTAGCTTATTTACTTTCTATATTAAAAGCTCTCTCCCCCGCTCCTCCCCTCTTCTTCCTTCCCTCCTCTTTATCGCTCTTAACGCAACCTTCTTAGGCTCTTCTTAAGCTTTTTTAACTAATATTTATAATCGCCTATTTCCAGTAGGTACCTCGTTAGGCCTAAGTCTATATATACTAACTATCTTTATAGCTTTCCAACTCCGTTATATTTAACCCGCGAACTCCTAAGGGGAAGGGGAAAGGGAAGGCGCGAGCGCTTATTATAGTACCCCCTATCGATCCCGACTTTAGCCCTAATAGAGAGAACTCGCCCTCTCTTACTATTTCGAAGACTCCCTAAACTCTTAAGGCCCTTACTAAGCCCGGTATAAAGCGCGAGATCCCGTATTAAAACTATATTAGGGCCCTTATAGTATTAGCTACTAACCCTAATAAGCGCGACGCTTACTATATATTTAATAGCTATTAGAACTAAAAGTATATATCTCTACTTTATTTTTAGTTAGGTTTACTACTAACCCTAAATAGTATACTAAAGTAAAGGGTATTACTATTATTATAATAAGAATAAGCTTTATCGCTTAGTTTATATCCCTATCGGCTTCGATATATAGTTCTCTTATTAGCCTAGGCCCACCAACGTTGTCAAAGGCTCCTTTAATATCTAGGAATAAGGTACTAACAATAGCCTTTTTCCTAGTTAGCTGCTGCTGTACGTAGTGTGTAAGTAGCATAGCCGTATCAATAGCTGAGCGTTGTTTGCGGCCGCCTAGCTAGGTTGGGTTAAGTAGGCTTGTTGTATTAGCTGGCTCTATATAAGCCCCTTATAAGGCCTATAGGTAGCTTAAGTACCTATAGTACTATAGTAGTAAGCTCCCTATAGTTTACTATTTTAACCCTCTTACTTACTATAAATAGGCTTTATTTTTTAAAGCTAGCTACTATAGCTTTTATAAGTACTATAAAGAGTACTAAGGCTATATAGCTTAGCCTTTAGCGGGCTCCTCTTAACTACCTAGGCTCGCTTAGAATCTTAATACTGCTAAAAAAGCATTCTTTATAAATATAGGACTTATAGAGCTATCTTTTAAGTAGTTAAGTACCTTATAAGCTACTAGCTTAGTTAAGCTAGTTAGGATATTTACTAAAATTACCCCTAAGCCTTTTAAAATAGGAGCTTATTTAAGCTTTTCTTTTAGTAGCTATTTAGCTATATAAGGGGCTATTATTAGCACGCCTATAAGGCTGTCCCAAAGGTTTTTAATAGGGCTTTTAAAACCCTATTTAACCAAGGATATCACCCTAAGGCGTGGAAGAAAGCTATAGGGGTTATCCTTCCCAAGCTAGATAAGCCGGACTACTCAGTCCCAAAGGCTTACAGGGTTATAAGCCTGCTTAACTGCTTAGGAAAGATACTAGAAAAGCTGTACGCTACCCGGCTTAGCTACTTAGCTAACACTACCGGGCTTCTATCCCCTACACAACTAGGAGGTAGAAAACAGCGTTCGGCTATAGATACGGCCCTGCTTCTATTGCATCATATTCAAAAAAAGCAGGAATCTAATAAGAAGGCTATCACCAGCACTCTCTTATTAGATATAAAAGGCGCCTTTGACTATGTATCAAGGGAGCAGCTAATAAGGGTCCTAGAGGGCCTAGGCCTCCCTAGGGCCCTGGGGCCCTTATAAGCTGGGTAGGCCACTTCCTTACCGGAAGGAAGATACAGTTAGCGTTCGAGGGGCAAATCCAGCCCCTAACAGACCTAGCCACAGGGGTCCCGCAAGGGTCCCCAATAAGCCCTATCTTATTCCTCTTATACGTACGAGGAATACTAGCTGAAAAGGGATACCAGTTATCCTACATGGATGACTTTAGTATCTCTACAACATCATATAACGTCAACCTCAGCCAAGAAGAATATCCGGCAGCTAGAAGCTATTGCTTCCAGCCTATTTGAACAAGCCGAGAGTCAGAAGGTTCAATTTGATCCTTCTAAAACGGAACTTATCCACTTTAGTAGGCAAAAGCAGCCTATTTTAGAGGGTATCCGAGTAGGCGGCCTATTTTTCAAAGCCAAGACTCTGGTCCGCTGGCTAGGGATCTTCTTTGATAACAAGCTTCTATTTAAAGACCACATCGACACAAAGGTCAGGGCCGCACAGGCCGCCTTTGAAGGGCTCTCCCAGCTAGTCTCTATGCAACGGGGCCTATCGTTTAGAGCTTCTAGGCAGCTCTATCAGGCCTGCGTCACAACAATAGCCGACTACGGGGCCCAACTTTGGTATAAGGGGCCTAAGACCCCTAGAAGCCTTATAAAGCCTCTTCAAAGGCTCCAAAATCAGGCGCTGCTAAAGGTCCTAGGGGCCTTTAAGGGGTCCCAAGGGGTCGCCCATAAGGGCCCTAGAGGCCGAGGCGGCCCTGCCGCCACCTGAGGTACGGTTTGAAAAGGCATGCCTTTCTTATGCCCTTCGGACCCTATATCTCCTGCCCAGTCACCCGATAAGGCAGGCTTATAATCTGGACGTACGAGACGAGCTTGCCGACTCGGGGTCTGACCTGGGTGCCCTAAGCTACATCAGGCCCTCTACACAGCTACTCAGCCTTCTCAAAAGCCTAGTAGCGGTAATAGGGCCCAATTATAGCTTGGAAAGAAAGAAGGCTACTTGGGAGCCCCCCTGGGCCTCAGAGCCGGAAACCTCTATTGTGGTAACGGAGGCCGCGAAGCCACTAGCCAAGAAGCAACACCTCCGCCTCTTAGCTAGCCTAGCTAGCCTAGAAGACTTCGGGCCCAGGCCTTTAGTCTTCTATACAGATGGATCCAAGGGGCGCCCGAAAGGGTCCTCTACAGAGACTAATGCGTGCGCCTTCTGCGAATTAGGCCCGGAGAACCGGCCTAAAAAGGTGCATTACGAAAACCTAGGACCCTCAGTCGAAGTAGCTGACGCAGAGCTATTTGCAATACTGCGGGTCCTAGAAGACCTAGCTGGGAGGCCAAGGCCCCCCAGCCCGAGCCCCTTTTTTTTTTTTTTTTTTGGTTAATACAACGCGAAGGTAGGGTTACTTAAAACCTTTATCCCCTTACTATAGTAAGGTTAAGTAGCTATCTTAGCCTAGCTAGGTATCTTAATAGCCCGGCTTATTTTTAATAAGGTCTCTATATTACGTATAGTATAGCGTAAGTATATATCTCTAGTAAATAAGTACTCCTCTTAGAAGTACTTATGCTTTTTATTATAGTAGCGCTAGTAAAAATTACTATAGCTAGGGTAATAGTTAATAGCTCCGTTATATTATAGCTTTATTAAATAGGGCGTATATATATAAGTAACTACTTTAAGCTCCTCGCTTTCCTTATTATCGCTATCGCTAGTAATAGTATAAGCGTTAATAGCGCGATATTATTAAGAAGAGTATTGCTAATCGCATAGTAGTATATCTCTAATCGAACAGTAAAACCCACATTTTGCCTATTCTACCCCGCGCCAGGCCGCGCCAGCCAATTTAGCTGTGTAGCCCTAGGTCCTAGAGGTATCCCCCAAAGTTACATTTGCGTCACAACGGGCACCACAGGGGCGATAGGGGCGAAGCCTTTCCTTAAAGTTAAGGCCAGCCAGCCAGCCAGCTAGCCAGCCAGCTAGCTAGGCCACGGCCGAATTTGCTTAAAAACGCGTTTCCGCCTAGGCTAAGCAAAGCTACGACTTGCGGCCCGTTAATTGTCCGGTTAAGCCGACGGAGGCGTGCTAGGCAAGGCGGCAGCGGCAGCAGCAGCAGTAGAAATATGACTTTAGGGGATACCTTTAATACCTGGCGGATATCGCAGGGGCTTTTGGGTGCGTGATCGGCGGATGACCCCGCAGATGACGGCCCAGCCCGTAATATCCCGGATTTCCTGGTGATATCAGCAACGCGACGCCTGCGCCCGACGGCTGCGCATTGCGGCGCAATAAAAATTGTACCTACGTGAAGCCCTGAGTCTGAAGAATCGTTTGACCCAACTTGCGTATCGGTAGCTCGCGTGGTTCTGATGTTGTGTCCGGAAACGTGCAGTGCGTCCGATTTTTGGGCGGTCGTAGCAGTAGTAGAAATATAACTTTAGGGGATACCTTTAATACCTTAGGCTACGCAGCTATTTAGCTAGCGCGGCTAAATATGGGTTTTACTATTCGATTAGAGATATACTACTATGCGATTAGCAATACTTATTAAGAAACTATTATAGACTTAAGCTATAAGCTCGGGTCTACGTATAGCTATTACGTAATAGGAGCCTACGCCTTAAAGCGCGCGCCCTAGTAAAGGAGCGCCTATAGGTTCCTTCCTTCTATATAGTTAGTAATACTAATATTAATACTTATATATAGATATACTAAGGCTAGTCTTTTATATTTAATAACTATTAACCTATATAATATTAGCGGATAGGTCCTTTATACTTATAGCGCTTAGTATAATAAGTAAGGAATTACTCTAGCTTATAGCTATATAGAAAGAGATAATTCTAGCTTTCTAAGTAGCGAGATATAAACTACTCTTAATAAAAGCTTTATTTAATAGTAATAAAGACTTCTTCGCTATATAAAAAGCCTTAATAGTATATAAGCTTTAATTAAACTATATATTTATTAGTAGCGTATAAAACTAATAAGTCTTCCTTTATTAGTACTTTTCTATAAAAATATAAGCTAAAGTAGCTTTATACTTTAAGTATAGTAAATAATAAGGGTTTAATATTAATACTTTTTTTTAATATTTTAATATAATATTTAATAAACTTCTCGCGACGATAACTTAAGCCCGTAGCGGGTATATATCGCTAATAAAATCGATTTCAAGACTAAATTCGAATTTAGTACGTCCGATTGCCTTAGGGTAGGATAGATAGATACCGCTTATAAAGCCGTAGTAGCCGCGGTAGCGGACTAAGGACTTGAATTAGCCCCGAGTCGAGCTAGTACTAATACTATAGCGAATAGCCGCTCAATATAACGCTATATACTAGCTAGACCGATTAAGACGGGCAATCCCTTAAGCCGGCCTTACTACGAGGACTAATAAACCTCGAGGAAAGAAAGATATATAATAACCTTACGCGTATTATCTTTTAAAATACGCTCTAGAGCGCGTAAGCGGTTTTTACTAACTACGTATACTTTCTAGAGAAATACTAAGGAAACCTTAAATTTAAATTAAAACTAAAGAGATTAAAAATATTATATAAATAGTAGTTAAAAAAGCTATATATAAAGTATAAAGAGGGGTACCCTTAAGCTTAAACTATTAATAAATATAAATATTAGTAGTAATAGAAAATAAAGGAAGTAGATATTTTAATATAGTTAGTAAGCTAATCTCGCTAAAATATAAAAAGGAAATTATTATCTATAGAATCCTTAATAAAGTAGCGATTTAAAATAAAGGGCCTAAGAATACTATAACGGTAGTTAATACTACTTTCCGCTTAAAGGCTATAATTACCTTAAGGCGGCTTTTAAATAGAAATATAGTAATTATATTTAGCGCCCTAGCGAAAAGATATATAAATAACCCCTAATAGGTAATAGAAATATTTAAAAAAAGAGCGATTATAGCTAAAAGAGTCTTCTTAATAGTTATAAAAAAATCTTAGTAAGACTTATTACTAAAAATTAAAAAAAGCTTACGAAAAAACTTAATAAAGTAAATAAAGTTAAAGTCTTTTAAATAAAGATTTTCTACTTAAAGATAGAAAAGGCCCTAACCTATACTTTAATTATAAAAGTAGTAAGTATATATAATACGAATAAGCTTTATAACTTTAGTTTTATAGTAAATATAATAATATTTTAATATAAACTATATAACGAGTTAGTACGCCCCTAACGCTATTATAACTACTATAGGTTTAAATATATAGGGCGCTATTATAATATAAGCCCGACTTATAACTAATATAAGGACTTAGCTTACTCTAGAGGGGATAATAACTACTTAGCTAAGGCTAGGGCCTAGCTTAATAAATACGCCTTATATAAAGAAGACTACTTATTATAAGCTAGAATATACTTTATAGTAATTAAACTATAGTAAAAAGTAAAAGAAAACTACTTAATATATTTACTTTAATTTACTAAGTAAACGCTAATAAAGCTACTCCTAAAGTTATAGGTTTTTTAATTTAAATAACTAAACTCTTAAAACTAAATAGCGTTACTACTACTACTATGAAAAAGGGGCTTAAGTAAACTACTAGGATTCTAAATAAAGCTTTAACTAAGTAGAGGATATATTAATAAAGTATAAGCTATTAATAGAGACTAAATAAGGATTTAGAGGTTTATTTAGTAATAAAGCGCTTCTTTCTTACTTTCCCCTTAGCTATAAGCTAGACCCTAAGCTACTTAACTTATACTAAAGTATAGAAAATAATCTTATAAACCCTATATAATATAATTAAAAGTCTTTTTCTAAAATATAAATAAAAAATATAAACTAATCTAGCTAGCGCTATAGAGCTTAGTAAATTGTCCAAGCTAGACCCACAAACCCCGATACAGAAATGGAAGACCAGGAACCCAGCCTCCCGCAGGCTAGTTGGTTCAAGCCTAGCCTACCCCAGGCTAGCACTCTCCAACAGACCCTACCAAGGGCAGGGTTAAAAAAGGGTAACAAGAGGGCTGCTGTTAGCCCTATTAGCCCTACACCGGTCAGACTGTCACAGCAGCTGCAGCAGCCACAGCAGGAAATGCGGCAGCAGCTACAACAGCTAGAGCAGCTACAGCTACAGCAGCAACTACAGCTACAGCAGCAGCTACAGCAGCTACAGCAGCAGCTCCAGCAGCAGCAAGAACAGCAGCAGCTACAGCGGCAACTACAGCAGTCGAAGCCCCAGCCAGACCCGCTGACAGAGAAAGCTAGGGGTCACCTCCAGCGGGCTCTGCAGGCCTTAAAAGAAGCTCACAGTGTCCGACCCCTTTATAAGACTCTTATAGAGGACATTGAAAAGGCCATCAAGGAAACCCAAGGCCCCCAGCAGCCCGCCTGGCAGCCCGCCAAGCAGCCTAAAAAGGGCCTACAGGGTAGCTCATACGCAAGCGTTGCTGCAACCAACATAAGAGCCCCAGCCCAGGTCGCTGCCAAGCCGGCATCTAAGGCCCCGCCTAAGGCCTCGGCCAAGGCTCCCAACAAGAAAAATGCTAGAGAAGACTTCCAGGTTATTCTTAAGCTACAACGAGGAGCTCCAACGCCAGAGATCAAGCCTATTGAGCTTAGAAATAAGCTTAATGAGGCTCTCAAAGATATAGCGATATTAGCCCTATCCACCTCAGATAGGGGTAATATAGTTATAACAACAAAAGCCCCATATACAGCCAAGAAGCTTTTGGAAGAGAAGGCTAAGTGGGCTCCTCTTCTTAAAGAGCTTCCCATCGAGTCGGCCGACCTCCCGACTAGATGGACTAAGCTAGTTGCAAAAGGGGTCCCTAACCTAGAAGAGATGGCCACCCTAGACATCTTCGCTGCCGAGGCTATGACTTTCAGCGGCGTCAAAGTTCTAGGCCAGCCTAGGTGGCTGAGGACCCCAGGCCCGAACCAGAGAGCCGGGTCAGTGGTCTTTGCGGTACCTTCAGAAGCCGTCGGTGCCCAGTGTCGTAAGGAGGGCTTATATGTGGCTGGCGTCAAGCTTCGAGTCGAGGCTTACAAGGAATACACCATACGCACCCAGTGCTATAGGTGCCTTTCCTTTGGTCACAACCCCCGGACTTGCCGAAGGCCCGTTAGATGTGCTTTCTGCTCTGAAAAGCACCTGACCAGAGACCACAGCTGCCCTAGCTGTAAGGCTAGTGAGAAATGCTCCCACTTTAAGGTCTCTTGCCTTAACTGCAAGGGAGAGCATTTGACGACCAGCAAGGCTGAATGTGATGTATACAAGGGTATAACTAATGCCTAGTCACCCTAACACCAAGGCCCGGGCCTCCGGACCCTCTAGGCATTCTAGGTCCCCTAGGCCTAACCACGACCCCATCAGTGTTATTCAACATAACACAAACAGGCAGGAAACAGCTAATCTATCAATCTTAGAGCAGGCTCTAGAAATAAGAGCCGACCTTATCTTGTTACAAGAGCCCTATCTCTATAAGGTTGACAATAGCTATATTCCCATACAACACCCAGCTTACAATGTTATGACGCCTATCCCTGTTACTAGCTTTCCAAAGCTAAACAAACGGCCTAGAGTCATAGCGTATAAGCGGAAGGAAGCCCTGGTAGAAGCTAGCACTAGCTTCGATCTCTTCTGCGATCCGGACATCCAGGCTATAAGGGTGGAAGGCACTGAGCCTTTTATTCTCATCAACCTCTATAACGAAAAAGAGGTGATGAGGGCTCCAGCCAGCCAGCCGGGTGCTTACACAGTGGAAAGACTGCTACTGACAGCACGGCTGCCCCAGCAGCCCTTCCTCCTAGTGGGGGACTTCAACCTACACCACCCCCGCTGGAACCCTTCTGTGGAAGCCTCCAGGGCCCGTAAGGCAGAGGCTCTTATTAGCTGGCTCGACCGCTATAAAGCTTCCCTGCTTACGGACCTAGAGGTCGCTACAGAAGGCACCTACTGGAGAGAGGGCTTGAAGGGGGTCTCCCTTATAGACCTAGCTTTCTACAGCCCCTTCAAGCAGCTAACCTGGACCAACTTCCGCTTCCTAGACGCTACAGGCTCAGACCATAAGCCTATAGCCTTCGAAGCTAGCCCTAGAAACCCTAGTAGGCCTCTAGCAGCTAGGCCTGCCACTTATAATTATAAGAAGGCAGACTGGAAGGCCTTCTCAGAACACCTAGCTAAGAAGGAACAAGACGTTCTGACGGCTATAGAAAGGGCTATAACAAGAGACAACTTGGAAGGGATAGCTCGCCTTCTAACCAGGACCCTTATAGAGGCCTCTAATGCGGCGATCCCAAAGAAGAGGCCCTATGAGGGTTCAAAGCCCTGGTGGACTGACGAGCTAACATCTCTCCGGAAGGCTCTAGGCCTAGCTCAACGGGCCTACAGGCTTCTTCGAGATGAAGAAAGCCACGAGGCCTTTTTAAAGGCCCGAAACAACTTCAAATACGCTATCCGGGCCGCTAAGAAGAAACATTGGGAAAGCTTCCTAGCGGAAGCAGTAGTATAGCTAGGTCTGAATAGCCTGATATTTTATAGATAGCCGCCTGGCTATCTATAAAGATAAAGACTAGCTGTGCCCTCTGCGTATTAGGCCTAGTTAGGCCTATTAGCTAGGTGCTGTAAGACCCTATAAACAGCAGCTAGCTCGGCGTCTGCGACCTCTATAGAAGGGCCTAAGTTCTCGCTAGCTACTAGCTTAGGCCTATTTTCTAGGCCTATTTCGCAGTAGCTTAGTGCGTTAGTTAGCACCTCTTCGTGCTTGCCTTGTGATCCGTCTGTATAGAAGACTAAGGGGCCTTCGAAGGTTAGGCTAGCTAGGAGCTGTGTGTGTTGCTCTTTAGCTTCTGCCTTAGGCGCCTGTGGGATGCTAATAGCAGCTTGTGGGGGTAGCAGCCAGGGGGCCTGCCAGCTAGCTCTCTTTCTTTCTAGCCTATAACTAGGCCCTATAACCCGTAGTAGCCTAGCTAGTAGGCTAAAGAGCTGTGTTGTAGGCTTAATATAGGCTAAGGAGCCTAAATCCGACCCGGAATCCGCTAATTCGTCCCTAGTAGATAGGTTATAGGCCTGTCTTATAGGGTGATTTGGTAGGAAATATAGCGTGCGTAGGTTATAGCTATAGCAGGCCTTTTGAAATCGCACCTCCGGCGGTGGGATCGCTGCTTCTAGCTCTAAGGCTCTAGCTGGGGAGCCTTTAAAGGCCCCTATAATCTGGTATAGATAGGGCCTGCGTTTGTAGCTTTTGATAGGGCCTAATTAGGCCCTGTTGCCCTGTATCGCGGTACCATAGCTGTACGCCAAAATCAGCTATAGTGGTTACGCAGCTATATATAGCTGCCTAGCTGCCTGGAAGGATAGGCCTCTCTGGCCCGTGACTAGCCTAGATAGGCCTTCGTAGGCGGCTTTTGCTGCTGTGATTTTCTTATAGATATGCTGCTTAAAGGCTAGCTTAGGGTTAAACCAGACCCCTAGCCACCTAACTAGCATTTTAGGCTCTATAGTTATGGAGCCTACCCGGACTACCTCTGTTATAGGCCTTCGTTGCCTACTAAAGTGGATAAGTTCGGTCTTTCCGGGGTCGAATTCGACCCTTTGGTCTTTAGCCTGCTGGAATAGGCCTATAGCTATAGTCTCTAGCAGCCTTGCGTTCTTCCGGGCTGATGTAGAGGCTATAGATACGCTAAAATCGTTGATATAGCTTAGCTGTAGGCCTCTAGAAGCACTAATACCCCGTACGTATAGCAGGAATAGTATAGGGCTTATAGGGGAGCCCTGCGGGACCCCTATGTTAATACTTGTAGAGGCCTGAAGCTGACCTCAAACGCTAGTTGGATCTTCCGGCAGCTAATAAAGCAACTAACCCAGCTAACTAGGGGGCTAGGAAGGCCTAAGCCTTCTAGGACCTCTAGCAGCCTAGGCCCACTAACGTTGTCGAAGGCCCCTTTAATATCTAGGAATAAGGTACTAATAATAGCTTTTTTCCTAGTTAGCTGCTGCTGTACGTAGTGTGTAAGTAGCATTGCTATATCGATAGCTGAGCGTTGTTTGCGGCCGCAAGGTACTTAGTATAAATATAAAAGCTTACGTAAAGAGGTTCCTTTAGTACTTCGCTTACTTTTATAGCTGGCTAGCTTTAATTATAAGTAATAAAGGGCTTAATTAAACTAATAAATTCTCAGTATATTTAAGTTATTAAGTATCTTGCAGCTTTTTAGTATAGCTTACTATTTATAGACTAATAAAGGCTCAGAAAAGCTTAATTAAAAAATATAGGCTTATTTATAAGCTATAATCGCTTAAAATTAAATAAACTAAGACTAGTAGCTATTAGTAATATAGCTCGCGCTTAATAACTACTTAAGCTCTTAAATTAAGATAATATTATTTTTTCATATTTATAAATTAAAATTATTAATATTTATACTTATAGAGATTATAAATAAGCTTACGCTAGCTAAGTCACTAGAGAATAAAGCTATAGCTTTTATATAAAAGCTATAAAGAAAAAATAAACCTATATTAATTAGTAATGATAATATTAATATAAAAATAGGAACAATAAGCTAATAAAAAGTAAGCTTTAGCTAAGAGATTTACCCTTAGGGATATAGTTTAGTTTGACATCTATAACTATAAATTAGTAAAGCTAAAGAAAAAAACTAAATTAGCTATATATAAAGTTTAAAATATATAAAATACTTAGCCTGTAAGTAATATAGCTAAAAAGCCTTTTAAGTAGAATTTACTTTAATATTAATATAAATCTACTATAGGTAGCTTTAGGCTTACTACTAAGCTAGTAAACTATAAATTTATAACTACTAGCTATTTAATAGGTAGATAAGAGGAATTTATAATAAAAAGAATACTAATAGCGCGCTAAAAGGTTAAGTATACTAGTAAGCGCGCTAAAAAAGTCTTAATAAAATAGATTAGCTATATAGACTTAACTTAAAAGCTTATAAAAGCGCTTAAAGACTTAGTAGCGCTAGTAATATTTAAAATATAATAAGGGCCTATAAATATAAATAATAGCTTAAAAAAGGGCTACTCTTTTAAAGTTAATATATAAATTATAATAAATTTATACTATAAAAGAGGGTATATAAAAGGAAAATAGCTTATAAGCTTAATTAATTTGGTATATAAAAGTATAAGTAAAACGCGCTATACTTATAGCGCTAGCTTAGTCTTAGTAGTAGCGCTTAAGAGCTAAGGACCCCTTTTTAAGCTCTAAGCTATTTTTAGCCCTTTCTTCCTTTATCTCTTTTTCCTTCCTAAGTAGAAATATAGTAGCTTCGAGGGCCGCGAGCTAGTAGTATAGGCCCTCTACTTATTAAGTAAGGATAGGTCTAATAGCTACCTCCTCGAGAGTAATAGTAATAGTAGGGGTAGTAAGGGTAGTAAGTATCGGGGTAGAGCCCTAACTAATAAGAGTAAGATAGCTTAGAGGCTTAATAGCAAGCTTAGGGGTAGTCCTAACTTTATTTTCATCCTTATCTTCGTTTTTATTACTAGTAAGCCTTAATATAAGCGCGGTATAGTCTTTATTTATATATTAGTAATATATCTTAGGAAATAAATAAACTAGACTAGCGGCCTCTAGTACTAAGAGGTAGCGCGCGATAAAGGTCGCGGCTATTAAGACCTTACGCGCTTACGCTTTACCCTTATTTATATCTCTAAGGGCGTCTTATACCTCGAAAGTATAAGTAAGGACGCGGGGCGCCTTAGTATACTTACGCTATCTATTAGTATACGTATAGTAAGAGCCGCCTATAAGCTATTTATATTTTTCGTAGTATATACGCTAGTTTATAGCGTAAGCGAAGTAAAGGGGGACCCGCTTATCCCCCTCCTTATATACCTTAACCTCTTTCTTACTCTATAAGACTATTAGTAAGGCGAGCCTAGGTGGTTAAAACAGCCCTCCGAAGGTCAAGCTGCTGCCTCAGTAGTCTTTGCAGTTCCCACGGAGGCTATAGCAGCTGCCTGCAAAAAACAAGGGCTATTTATACCAGGCAAGAGGGTTAAAGTAGTAAACTATAGGGAGTTTACTAATAGCACACAGTGCTATAGGTGCCTAGCTTACGGCCACAACCCTAGGACCTGTAGGAACCCTATTAGGTGTATCTACTGCCCGGAAAAACACCTATCTCGAGACCATAGCTGTGCTAGCTGTAAGGCTAGTAGCTCTTGCAACCACTATAAGGCCTATTGCTATAACTGCAAAGGCAACCATAGGTCTAACGATAAAGATAAATGCGAAGTCTATAGGGCTATTAAGAATGCTTAGTAATCCTATAAAACTAAAAACTAAGCCTTCTAAAAAGCCCTCCAAGCCTAAGAGGCCTAGAAAGCTCTTACAACCCAAGGGCCAGCTTCAGCAAGGTCTTAAGATAATACAACACAACACCAACAGACAGGAACTAGCACATATTGCAGTGCTAGAGGAAGGTTACCTTGGTAAGCTTATAGCAGATGCTATACTAATACAGGAACCCTATTACTATCAGATACAAGGGGCCCTTCAGCTAGTACAGCACCCAGCTTATAACCTTATAGCCCCTATAGCCTCGACAACCTACCCACAGCTACAAAGGCGACCTAGGGTTCTAACCTATATCCGTAAGGAAATAGGCCTAGAGATTAGCCCAAGATACGACCTTATCTCAGACTTAGATATACAGGCTATAGAGATAAAAGGTCCGGAACCCTTCCTTCTATTAAACCTCTATAACGAAAGAGAGATTCTAGAAGGATTACAAGACCCCCAGAGGCCTAGTCAACAAGCTAGAGAGGCCTATACAGTAGATAAGCTAGTACTACCACTACAGTTACAACAGCCCTTCCTACTAGTAGGCGACTTTAACCTCCATCACCCACTTTGGAATCCAGAAGCCGACCAAGCTAAGACAACTAAAGCAGAGCCCCTAGTTAGCTAGCTTAGAAGCTATAAGGCCTGCCTAATAACAGACCTAGAAGTTATAAGCTAGCTAGGAGGGACCTACTATAGAAGCAATCTAAAAGGGACTTCTATAATCGACCTAGCTTTCTATGGTGGATTTAAATACCTAGACTGGGGAAATTGGGCCTACACGACTCCCACTCCTATTAGCCTCGCCATGGCCTCAGAGGCTGCATGCGAGTAATGAGATAAAAAAAAAATGGTGGATTTAAATACCTAGACTGGGGAAATTGGGCCTACACGACTCCCACAGGCTCGGACCACGAAGCTATTACCTTTACAGCCCAAGCTCGACCTAACAGCCCTATTACGCCCTTTCAAGCCTGGCCTAGCCTATACAACTTCGATAAGGCTAACTAGGGAGCCTTCGAAAAGATCCTACGGGCTAGAGAGTCGGACCTTCTAATAACCTTAGACCGACTAATAGACCTAGGAAATCTAGAAGATATAGCTTTCCTCCTTAAAGGCGCGATAACTAAGGCTACAAAGACGACTATACCAAGGAAAAGGTCTTGCGAGAGATCTAAACCTTGGTGGTCGGACGATCTTACAGACCTAAAGAAAGCTCAAGGTTCCGTATAGACGCTATAAAACCCGACCTACGGAGACTAATCTAGAGACCTTTAAGACCTCTCGAAATAAACCTTTCATCATTTTCTCAATTTGAGCACTTGGTCCGCCACTGCGATAAAATCAACGTTTAATACGTCATTCAAACCGTCTGCCTATCACAAGCTATAAAAGCTGCTAAAGGAGGTCTATGGGTTAGCTTCCTAGAAGAAGCTATAGGTAAAGACGTCTATAAGGCATATATAGCTACACAAAGGCTAGGTTAAACCCGATCTTACCGGCTATTAGCTATAAGAAGGAAGGAAAAGAGGCTCTTGCAATATCTTTTAACGAAAAATGCGAGGCCTTCCTCACAACCCTCTTCCCAGCACCCCCACAACAGCCCTCACAGTAACAGGCTAGAAAGCAGCAACAGGCTAGAAGGCCTAAGAGCGTAAGGCCTCAGTGGGATTGGCCCGAACTAGAAGACATTGAGATTGAAAGAGCTATATTCGACTCTTTTAATAAGAAGGCCCCGGGCCCGGACTCTATAAGCTTCCTTCTAATTCAAAAGGCTTATAGCGCTATACCTAGCGTTTTTAACAAAGCTTATAAGGCTCTATTTAGCCTAGGCTACCACCCAAAAGCTTGGAGAGAGGCTATAGGCATTATCCTTCCGAAGGCTAACAAACCGGCATATTATTCCCTAAAGCCTATAGGGTTATAGCGCTACTTAACTGCCTAGGAAAAGTCTTAGAAAAGTTATTCGCAACCCGACTAAGCTACCTAGCTAATATAGCTGGACTACTAAGCCCAACCTGCCAGCTAGGAGGCCGGAAACAGAGGTCTACTATAGATACCGCCCTACTATTAACACACTACATCCAACAGCAGCAACAAGCTATGAAAAACACTATAGTTAGCACACTATTCCTAGACATCAAAGGAGCCTTTGACAACGTCTCGGCAGACCGGCTACTAGAGGTTCTAGAAGGCCTAAGCCTTCCACAAGCCCTAGTGAATTGGGTTAGCTGTTTTATTAGCAGCTGGAAGATTCAACTAGCTTTCAAAGGTCAATTACAAACACCTACAGACGTAGCTATAGGGGTCCCACAAGGCTCCCCTATCAGCCTGATACTCTTCCTTTTATACGTTAGAGGGATTAGTACGCTTATGGGCCTCCAGCTATCTTATATAGACGACTTCAGCATCTCTATAGCCTCCACATCAGCCCGGAAAAACGTACAACTACTAGAGACTATAGCTAAAAGCCTATTCCAGCAAGCTAAGGACCAGAAGGTTGAATTTGACCATGAAAAAGACTGAACTTATCCACTTCAGCAGGCAACAAAAGCCTGTAACAGAAGCCCTACAGTTAGGACCTAACCGTATAGAGCCTAAGAAGCTAGTTAAGTGGCTAGGAATCTGGCTCAACCCTAAATTAACCTTCCAACAACACGTCCGCAAGAAGGTTATAGCAGCACAAGCTGCTTATGAAGGCTTATCTAGGCTGTTAGCACCCAAAAAGGCCTTTCCTTTCAAGCCTCAAGGCAGCTATATATAGCTTGTGTAACCTCTATAGCCGACTATGGAATACAGCTATGGTATAAGGACTCTAAGCAGCAAGGCCTTTTACGACTATATCAAAGGCTCCAGAATAGAGCTCTAACGAGGATACTAGGAGCCCTTCCACAACACCCCTTATAGAGCCCTAGAGATAGAGGCAGCTATACCCCCCTCCCCCCCCCCCCCGAGGTTAGGTTTAAAAGGGCCTGCTATAACTATAGCCTCCGGACCCTCTATTTCCTACCTAACCACCCAATAAGGCTAGCTTACGACAAGCTGTATAGAGACGAACTAGCAGAATCCGGATCGGACTTAGGAACCTTAGCCTATATTAGACCCTTTACGCAGCTATTTAGCCTTTTTTATAGGCTTAAAAAAGCTATAGGGCCTATAAATAAGCTAGAAAG
Source organism: Hirsutella minnesotensis 3608 (assembly GCA_000956045.1). Lineage (NCBI taxonomy): Eukaryota > Fungi > Ascomycota > Sordariomycetes > Hypocreales > Ophiocordycipitaceae > Hirsutella > Hirsutella minnesotensis. The sequence goes on from KQ030741.1 coordinate 30,996, forward strand.
ACTCCGGGCTAATTGGGTCCCCCCTTGGCTTCAAGCACCAAATGCCCATATCTCTATCCCACAGGTTCCAAAACAAAAAGCAACAACCCTACATAGAGACCTTCTCGAAAGCCTAACATTTGAAGACCCCGTAGTCTTTTATACCGACGGATCACAAGATATAATAAAAGGAATAAAGACTAACGGGCTAGGCCTCTGCAAAATAAGCTTACTATTAATATTATAGATACTATAGTTAGCTTTATAAAAAAATAAATAGGGTAATAGGGACTATAATAGTAAGCGCGGTACTTATATAATAATAGTAATAATAATAGTAAGTAGGAAAGAAAAAGAAAAAGAAAAAAAGGCTTAAGAAAAGAAAAAACCTCTTAAAATCTAAGTATAAGCCAGCGGTAAGCTGCTAGCTAGCTAATATAAAGTATTTACTATTATAGCGGCTTAAATAGCCAGAGAATAATAAACTTAATAGCCTAGCTTAAAATATTAAGAATATAATACTTAATATATATATAATACCGCCGGACCGCGGCTATCCCCGCGCTTAGATATATCTATAAAAGAAGAAAGAAAAGGTTATAATATAAGGTCTTTAACCTAATAGAAGCTTAAAAATTATATTTTAAAAATAGTTTATAATTAAAAATAAGTATAATAAGCTTTATTTTTATTAGTAGTTAATATAGCTACTATAGTAATAATAATTCTATATAAATCTTACGATATCTATAGATATACCTTCTTAGTAGAAATCTCGTTATTTAAAGCTTGAGTATTATATTTTTACTAAGGTACTTAGCTATTAGTAAGTTATATACCCTTTAGATAGAAACTATTATTAAGGGTTCTTACTTTAGGATTTATATATACCTTTAAAACTAATAAGATCCTATATATTAATAAGTTTTAATTTATAATTTATTTTCTTATATTTACTTAAGGAGGGAACTTATTTTTATTATTTAATAAGGCCTTAATTTTCTTTACATATAACTTATTATAAGTATTTACTTATTTAGTATTACGCTAGGAATCTAAGTAGGTTTACTAGAACTTCGATATTAATATAA